>JAJMJH010000017.1:0-42500 GCA_030568935.1 Starmerella lactis-condensi
GATTAGGTGCATATCTCAGGTGGGAGTTTGTGACTCTTGTTGCTATTCTCCTACAACTATGAACATCACTATACGTACACGTATGTACACGTAGTAGAACACATATATTTATTTTACTGCCCTTAAAATAACTAAATTCGTACTCCCGTTCTCTGTTTTCACCCTTTTCCATCTTTTACTCAACTCTATTCTAAACCCCGTTGATTTCAATCCGTGTATAATTTCCCCTAAACTGCTCCCGCGTTTACAAACACAGTTTTCAAAATCGATTACTAACAAACACCCACCTACTTTCAACCGGTTATAAATTAATTTCAGTATACCAGCCAATTCGTGATTATGTACATGATGCAGCACTAAACTCGCCACAGCCAGATCGAATTCAGTGTTTATGTTTTTAAAAGATTCTAAATCCATAGCGTTTATATTAGCAAATTGATTATTAGAAATAGCGTTTGAAATTCTAGATACCACTGACTTACTTTTGTCTACACATAAAACATACGCTGCTGACTCGCTTAGTTCAATTGCAATTTCAGAATCAACACCGCTTCCAAAATCCAGAATTTTTGAATCCCTGATTTCATATAGTGATTTTATTTTTGCAGCGAACATTTACCAATTGAATGTACACAAATTGTACCAATGCTGACACTAACCACGTTCCTCCATTACATAACCCATTTTTTCTGTCAGTTGGGAGTTTTTGAAAGAGGACCACAGTATAAGTACAATATGTAAGTCTAAATCTGATCTAATTGTATCCACACTTCAGGTCACCCCCCCCCTACATCACACAAACCACTACTAACCACCGCATTTTTATTTTAGTTACTTAATAATGGACCAAGACGCCGCACAACTAATGGCTAATTTCCCTAATCTAGCCTCCCAGTTCACTTTAAGTGAAAAAATTGGCGAAGGCACATTTTCCTGTGTATACAAAGCCATTGACAAGTACACATCCCCCCCCCAATTAGTGGCCGTAAAATCCATCCACGCCACGTCTTCACCTACTCGTATCCACAACGAGCTCCAGATTCTAGTCATGCTGCGGGACAGCGAACTAGTCTGCTCTGTTATTACTGCCCTTCGTCAACGTGACCAAGTAGTTGTTGTTATGCCGTACATTGAGTTCACGGATTTCCGTGACTTTTATATGGACAGCACATACCCCGAAATCAAGACCTATATGTACCAACTTTTAGGCTCACTTAAATTTGTGGCATCACGTGGTGTTATCCACCGTGACGTCAAACCCACAAATTTCCTTTATAACAAAGTTACTCAAAGAGGCGTGCTTGTTGATTTTGGGTTAGCTGAGATGTTCAATAATTTAGGAACCTGCATTTGCGGTTCTGATCCAGACGTGAATGCTATAAAATACCCCACAATGCAAGGTTACCACCGTGATGACAGCAGACCACATAAACGGGCGAATCGTGCTGGAACACGTGGATTCCGTGCACCTGAAGTTCTGTTTAAATGCGATAGACAAAGCGATAAAATAGATGTTTGGGCTGCTGGCGTTGTTATGCTTATGATGATGTGTAAACGGTTTCCGTTTTTCAATAGTTTGGATGATGGCGAGGCAATTGTGGAGATGGCGACTATTTTCGGGTACCGTGATATGTGTAATACTGCTCTATTACACGGATCAATGTTCGAAACTAATTTGCCAACAATTGGCGATGCTAGACATCCTTGGGACCAAATCATTGATTGGTCAAGAAATGAAGAGGTGAGTGAAAGGTCGCGTGACGAGGCATTGGCTATTGATTTGCTGGACAAATTAATGGAATTAGATGTGAGGAAACGTCCTACGGCACATCAAGCATTAGAGCATGAATTTTTCGATGATATGCATTAATCCCAAATGGTGGTTAAGCCATTGGGCGAATATAAATTCAGAAAATGGCAAATGATCCCAATTGTATCGAATTTGGTTCATTGGATTTATTTGTTTATTTGCTTATTTCCGGCTATATATGTTTTGGTGAACCCCACTATGGTACGGCACTAGGTGACAGATTACAGTACTGTATGTGGTACACTAAGTTCACGTAATTTGTCATCATGGCGGCGAGTTTCCGGTTCTGTTTAAACTGCAATAATATGCTTTACCCTCAAGAAGACAGGGTAAATCAGCGATTATTATATACATGTAGAAACTGTATGTACACAGAACAGGCTTCGAACCCTCTCATTTATAAGAATCAGCTGATCACGGAAATCAGCGAAACAGCAGGCGTTACACAGGATTTAGCACAAGACCCGACTCTTCCACGATCTAATGACGAGTGTCCGAAATGCCACGAACACGAATGTGTGTTTTTCCAAAGTCAAGAGCGTCGTGCAGAGACTACAATGATCCTGTTTTATGTATGTACACATTGTGGACACATGTTCCGAAAGGCACACGGTTAAAAAAGTGAAAATACGTAAATTTAAACAAAAAGGAAATAAACGATAAATATTTAATGGTCTTAAAAGGAAGTGGTCTTAAAAGGAAGTGGTCTTAGAAGAAAGTGGTCTTTAATGACTTTTAATCATACTTTCCGCATCACATCAGCACACTTCGCAAATCACTTAGTAACTATACGTATGTATACAGATAGTTCTGTTAGCTAGTATAGAAGTTACGTGACTTACATCTTCTTATATCTACAGTAATTAGTAACTACATAATAAACTGGAAACTTAAGTTGGTGTTGTCATTACTAAGCAAAGTTATTTTTAGTGATGCGTAATACAATTATTTATTTCATTTCACCGTGGCTGATTTCCACTTAATAAGCATGCTTCGTCTACTGCTTTTGTTGTTGACGCTGGCGTCTGCGCAGTATACGATTAACGTCGACCAAACAAGCTACGCAGCCGACGATATCATTCTGTTTTCATGGGATACTCCCGAGGACTCTGCATACAGACTTAACTTGCTAGACCAAGGTAATATTTACCTATGTACATGTTCAGGCAGCAGCTTTAAATGTTATACTGACGACCCAATCGCCTCAAAAGTCGACATTTCTGATGAAAGCGGAAGTGTAGAAATTAAAATGTCTGATATTCTTAGCATTGCAGGCAACGGTAACTACGTTTTCCAGTTTCAAGCAATTAACTCACAAAGGAAGTCAATGTATGCGATTTCGTACACTAGAGGATGGGTTACTTTGTCGGGTATGACAGGTTCGGGAACAGCATCATCTACGGGATGTACAGTTCCTTATCCAGAGTACCAAGCTGTGCCAGGAACAGGCACATCGACCTCAGTTAGCTGGCCGTCGTATACTTTACCAGACGAGTATAAAACGCTTACTGGTACATTGTTATATAAAGTCCCGTATACATGGCAAAAGGGACCAACCCGCATGGCGTCTGCGCAACCTACACCAGGAACAAAAGTCACAAAAACGGCCACTTCTAGACGCAACCCTGAATCTTCGTGGACAGCATTCACGACATACGTATTCACATTAATGCCGGAAACTACACTTACACCGGATCCGGTATCCAAGGCGATTCAGCAACCTAACTTTGTGCCTACACTTTCTACTACACCAGCTGGGTATAAACCAGCAAGAAGCACACCTGTGCTGTCATTGCCTGAAGAGAGTTCTTCTTCAAGTACTGGAAATAGAAGAAGAAGAAGATGGGATTTAGTATGAATTTGTGAATTCCACGCTTCGACATTGTAGACTCTCAAAAAAAAATTAAAAACCATTTAGGTGCATAACCCCAACCCAACATTGCCTAATTCAGTAAGTAACCACCATTTTAAAATTCCACTCTAAAAATAGAACAACACTAAGCACAAACAACAAGATAAATTAAATTCAATAGTATTTATATACGCGTTTATATATCCATTTTCTTTTATTCCATTTCAAGAGCAGCTTCAATCTCCTCTTCGTTTTCAGACTCATTCTCGAGCTCTAACTCGTTCTCGACTTCATCCTCACGTTCAGTTTCAAGAGCTTGTTTTGCTAATTTCTGTCTCTCAACTCTTACCTTAACACGAGCAACAGTTTCCTTACCCAAAGGCGTAGTTTCCCAATTAACATCCTCTAAAAATTTATCCACCTGGTTACGGTTTTTAGGACCAAACTTGACCTTACGTCTTCTTTGTAAAATGTACTCAGAGTTCGCTTGTAAACGATCACTGAAAGCAATCAAAACACGCTTGATTTCAGGACTAGCAGCTTCATGTTTAGCGAATTTCCTTAGCTTTGTAGCCACCGGTGCCTGTAACTCAGGGAACGCAATTGACTTAGAATAAAGCGCTAGGCATTCAGCTAAAATGTCAGTGAACTCCTGTAAAACAGTAGTTTGGTAAACCTTAGTGTTCAAGAACTGAGCTGGAGCGTGCAATTGAGAATCAAAGTCGAACTGTTCCAATGAACTAGGCTTACCTGGTTTAGACAAGACAGTAGTGTGTAAAACACACTCAAGAACAGGTCCAGCTAATGGGATGTAAACACCAGTAGTACGAGCTAATCTCACTAAACTTCTAGTAAGAAAGAATTTCAACGGCAAGAACTGCGCGCCGGGAACAAGACTGATTGTCTTTAAAGTCACCTGACACAATGGATGAACAAGAGGTTCCAAACATGAATGTTGAGCAACACAGCGGCTCCAAAAATCAAGAGCCTGGACAAATTGGTTAGTGTAAACAACTTCAGTGCCATAATTAGGGTGCTTAGTCTTGTCTAAAGCGGTCTTTAAATGCAAAGCCAGCTGGCGGATTTGCTGGAAGGCCAATTGGTAGCATCTCTCGTCAAACAGAAAAGCGTAAAGGTTCTTACACAAGTTAAGACTGTCAACAGTACGTGGATTTGTACGCGCACTCATTTTCACAAGACTTAAATAGCACTGTTTCGCAACTTTTTCACGATCATCTAACGAACGTAAAATGTCAAAAGCAGCCAACTTGATCTGATCCTGGATACGAGTATTGGAAACGATTTTAACAATTTGTTTCAAAAGCGCTTGTTTTTCCTTTTTAGCTGAAGGTAAAGCAGGAATAAGTTGGTTAGCAGCCAAAATAAGTTTCAACAAAAAGTCCGGATCGGCGGTGCCAGCGTCGTTCAAAAAATTCACAAAGAGGGCAACAATTCTTTTCAACATGCTGCCGTATTTACTACGACTTTGCTCGTCGACAATATGGTTTTGAACGCTTTTAGGAACTGCCTCTAAAAACATCAATAAAACAGCATTAGACACATCTTCGTCAATAGTTTGATCGAAAATAAAATTCTCAGCATAATTTAATGCTTTAGGAAGACTGTTAGCAGACTTTTCAAGGTCTGAAACGAGCTGTTTTACCGATTCAAAAGTGGGTTTAGACTCGTCGCCAAACTGGGGCATTTCTCCTTCTAAGTACTCACGTTCAGCGTCGTTAATTTCTTCTTCTTCACTGTCGCTTAAATACTTATCAAGATTAGGCTCTTCGTTGCCTTCAAATACGTCGATTGGAGCAGCATCAAAATTTCTTCCTTCATTTGGAGACTCGGCATTAGAAGCCGGTTCAGAGCTAGATTTTTTGGCAGGTTTGTTTTGTTTCCATTTAGGAATCGCTTTTTGCGATTTTTTCTGCGAATCAATCTTGTTTTTCAGGTGTTTTTGCCTGAATTTTTTGGCTCTTTTATCTCCACCCATAAAAAAATTACAAAGCTGACTTTAAATGGCTGGAAATACGGATGGTATAAACAGCCCGCAGGGGAAACAATTGAACCTGAACGATGAGGGCGGAATCACGCCTTTGAAAACAAGAGAATCACAAAGAAGAAGAACAAGTGAAATGCATGTACACGAACAACGACGAACGCCTTCTTTGGAATCTGTGCCTGTGCTGAGCCCTCAACAAGATAAGTCTAAAGAAAGTGACAGAATAACGCCGTCTAAAAATGATCGTTCTTAATGGCGTGAAGAGGAGTTAGGGGACTAATTCATTTACTTATTTAGTAGTTTATTTAGTTCTACATGTATGGGATATTGGTGGTGACTTACGTACGTGGTGTATTACGTACGTGGTGTATTACGTACTGCAGCGGTTTGCGGAATGTGGGTTTAGGTAATCCATATTGAGCAGGCAAATAACGTCTAGCATTATTGTATTGATGGTGGAATTTTACATAATCACACACGCATGTACACACACACATGTATCTACTCACTTAATCTAATTCTTGGAGCAATGTTCATAGCCAGTAATTCCTGGAACAATAATTTAGCAGCATACGGAATCTTCATAGTTTCCAACGTCTTATTAGACTCGCATAAAGCACACCAATGATCCACACCAGCAAGCATGCCACATTCACGACAAATTTCAACTTCGAAAACATCTGAACTCAACATCAATCTTTCTAAAAGCAACTGACTAGCACCGTATGCAACTACACAGTCTCTTTCCATTTCTCCTAAACGCAAACCACCGTCTCTTGAACGGCCTTCAGTAGGTTGTCTAGTAAGCACAGCACGAGGACCACGTGGACGAGCGTGCATTTTGTCCATAACCATATGTTTCAGTTTTTGGTAGTAAATAGGACCAAAGAAGATGTAGGCTTCAAGTGCTTCACCAGTGATTCCAGAGTATAACATGTCTTTACCTGAGTAGTTGAACCCATGACTAACAAGAATTTCGGACATTTCACTGAGTTTAGATCCGCCAAAACAAGTACCGTATTCTAAACTGCCGTTAAGAACACCTGCTTTGCCGCTAACAAGTTCTAACATTTTGCCGACTGTCATACGTGAGGGGAAACCGTGTGGATTCATGATGATGTCAGGTGAGATTCCTTGGTCACTAAAGGGTAAATCTTCTTGGTTTACAATTACACCGCAAACACCTTTTTGACCGTGTCGAGAACTGAATTTGTCACCTAATTCTGGACGTCTTGTTTGTCTAAGCAGAACTTTGATTAATGGCAGGTCTTTCTCATTGGTGGATAACATCACTTTGTCAATGTAACTGGGTTCGGGTGCACGGTAACTCATTGGAGTCTCTCTATACTCGCCACCATCTGCATTGCTATTACTGTTGATGTTGTTACCACCATTGCCAGTTTGTGAATTGGGTTCTTCTTGGATAGGTACTGCTTTATTAATGTATACTTGACCGTTATCCACCTTCTCGGCAACTTCAGCTAAACCATCATTACCAATAATAGCATGATTATAAACGGGATTACCCTCACCGTCATGTCTAAACGTTTCCAATCTATCGCTTAGTTGGTTAGGATACCTTTTCAGAGTAGTCACTGCCTTTTTAAACACTTGACACCGTCCGAATCCACGATCGATACTTGACTTATTAAGCACTAATGCATCCTCAATATCATAACCAGAGTAACTCATAACTGCAACAGTAGCATTCTGTCCAGCAGGCAGTTTATCATAGTCAATAAGTTCAATTGTCTTGGTTTTAACCATTGGCTGTTGTGGGTAAACCATTGCGTATAACAATGTATCAATACGTGAGAACTGGTTATAAGCAATAACACCAATCGCCTGTTTACCCATAGCACATTGATAAGTATTTCTTGGACTTTGGTTATGATGTGGGTACGGAATCAAACCGGCAACAGCTCCTAAAATTGTAAACGGCTCGATTTCTAAATGTGTATGGCCTTCAGTAATATGAGACTCCTTAAGTGCAATCAAACTATCATTTTCTTCATTGCAATCCAAGTACTCAACAGCTCCTAATTTCAATAAATCGTCAAACACTAATTTCTCTGATTTCACTGCTTCGATCTGCTCATCTGTTAAGTGTGGTTTTTTATTGGTAACAATAATGAGTGGACGACAAACACGACCACCGTCAGTGGCTATCTGGATAGCATTATGATGTTCATTATGCCAAATAGAGACGAATTCACAGATCTTGCCATTTCTTCTTAACTTTCTGAACATTTGAAGGAAATTAGCAGGGTACCTAGTAATCCCCAATGGAGTGCCATTGACATAAATACCAGCAACTGCTGGATCATTGAAAGTTGCTGCATCCACTAACATTGTAGGTTCCATTCCTAACATACTACAAACTTCAATAACTGGCTCTGGATCCACATCGGTAGTGATATGTGTCATCAACGCCAAATTCTTGACTAAGCCACAAGCTTCACCCTCTGGTGTATCGCTTAAACATAGCATACCAAACTGAGAAGGTTGTAAAGCACGTGGTCCACTGACTTTACGGCTTTTTTCAAATTGCGAGGAAATTCTTGTCATCATTCCCAAAGCTGAAATATACGACAATCTCGAAAGCAAATGAGTAACACCAGCACGTTCCATTCTGAAACGTTTTAAAGACCAGTTACCAGTAGAAATCGCTCTGTTAAGACCATTAGTAATATGAGATCCACCGAAACTCATACTGAATAAAGCGTCAAAAGCTTGTGCTCTATTCGGCTTTTTCAAACTCTTGTCAATTGCTTGTCTGAATTGCGAATTAAAAGTCTTAAAAAGGTCCTCAAAAAGGAGTGACATCAGTTGACCTGCTAACTCAAGTCTTTTATTGCCAACGTAATCTCTATCATCAACTTGAGATGGATCCACCAAAGTTGCAACAACTCTTCTTGTCATAATTGCTAAGTACAAAGCCTTCTCTCTGAAATCCGCATGCTCCCTATCCACAGGAATATGTGCAACCACAGTTTGAGCTAAAGCTTCTAACCCCTCTTCAGCAGTTGACAATTTAGTTTGTCCGTAGCTGTATCTACCGCCACGTACACGCGCACCCAAATACTCTAAAGCATCATGCTGTGTCCTGACATTCAATCGCACACATTCCTCAAGGTTAACCGCAAAAGTCGATTGATAACTCGCGTCATGTCCACAAACCAGTTCCATGATTTCGTAATCAGTTGCTAAACCAGCAGCCTTCAACACAATTGCGATTGGGATATCCTCAGAAAGAGAATTGTGTTTCAAAAAACACTTGTGATCTGCGGTTCTTGCAACAACATAAGTTTTTGATTTGCGTTCGTGAGTGCTTGATGTCACACTAGACTGCACAAGATCACGTTCAGCCTCTACTAAAATACGATTTTTCGAAAGCTGTTCTTGCACTAAAATAACCTTTTCAGTGCCGTTAACAATAAAGTATCCACCAGGATCCAAAGGACACTCGCTTTTACGAGCCATGGCCCTTAAATCCTTTTCGTGTCCAGTAAGCACACACCGCGAGGATCTAAGCATAACCGGCATCCTGCCGATCTCCACATCCCGTCTGACAATAACCTCGGCACCCTTGGTGTACTCTACATCCACTAAAATCGGCGCAGCATACGTCAAATCACGCAGTCTACACTCATGTGGAGTAATGCTCGTATCGAACTCGTTGACGTCCTGGCGTGTAGGCATTCCTACGCGAATATCCAAGTATTTAAAGTAGAATTGAGGGTCTACATCGGACAGAATGATTTGGTTAGCTTTCAGAATCTGTTTAATGTCTTCTTCGACGAAATAGTTAAACGAGTCTAAATGCTGTTTAACGAGTCCTTTTACTTTTAAAAATGCGGGGAGTAAATTCCATTTGTCTTTTAAATCTGGAATTGCGTCGGTGAGTTTCTTGCCTTTGTACTCGGGTTTTAAAAGTTCTTCCATGAGTGAAAATTTAATTTGTTAGTAAGGGCGTGCCTATATATATACTGTGTATAGTGCGCGTATATAGTAATGTACAGTAAGTGTGTGTGCGTATATAGTAGTGTCTACATCGACATAGTAAGCGTGTGTACATATATAGTAATCATGTGTATATCTACATAGTAATTGTGTGCGTATATAGTAGTGTGCACATCTAAATAGTAGATAAGTAAGGGGAATGACATAAGCTACTCTATTTAACTTGGAACACGCACCGTTTCACACCTATTGACATAATCATCTTGCTCCACAGCACTAACTTGCCATTTACCAATGCTTGAATCCGAGCTTTCGGGCGAGGTTCCCGTGTTCACTGCCGGTTCAGGAACACCCCCCCGCCTTGTTGTCTATGATTTAAACGGCAAGCAAGTGCATTTCCACCACATGCGCCCCCAAAAGCGTCAAGAGAAGCTCTCCGTCATGATTAAAGACCTTTTCAAGAAACATTCCGACAGTTTGGCGAATTCAGGAACTAATCCTGAGTCCCAAAATGTCATTGACGAAGAAGCAGCCGCCAGCGTTGCTGCTGTGCGTGCTAAACCGCCGACTTTGTTAACTGGGTTAGTACGTGAGCTTAAAAAGAGCGACAGCGACCCACAACTGGCGTTGGGTAATCTTTTAGGCCAGTCTAATCAACTGCCGCAGTCTCAGCTCAGTGAGCGGTACGGCACTCTTTCTTCAACGCTCGGTAAGGGCAGTTTTGGTGTTGTTAAAATGGCACAGAAATTAGACCCTTCAAACAAGGGGAAAAAGCTCGTGTACGCTGTCAAAGAGTACCATCCACCAGCAGGAGAGACTGCCGCTAAATTTGTTAAAAGACTCGCTGCCGAGTTCTGTTTAGCTTCTTCGTTATCGCACCCTAATATTATTAAAACATTGGATTTGTTACAAGAGGGAAAGTCGAAATTTTTTGGTGTAATGGAGTTTTGTGCTGGCGGCGATCTATATAGTTTGATCGTTGTCGCCGGCAGACTTGAATACGTTGAAAGCGACTGTTTTTTTAAACAGATATTACGTGGTATTGCGTACATGCATGAAATGGGCGTTGCTCACCGTGATGTAAAGCCTGAAAACGTTTTACTAACGGCTTGCGGTATTTGTAAACTCACTGATTTCGGGAACGCTGAGTGTTTTCGTATGGCATGGGAGAAGGATGTACATCTGTCGGGTACGTTGGCAGGTTCGGGGCCTTATATTGCTCCTGAAGAGTTCAAGAAGACGAAATTCGATCCTAGAGCAGTTGACGTTTGGGCTGCAGGTGTTGTTTATATGGCAATGGTTTCTGGTCGTCATTTATGGCAGGAAGCGCAGGCAGGTGACGATTTCTATGAGGAGTACTTAGCTGGACGCAAGGATGAGAACGGTTACGAACCGATTGAACGGTTGAAAAGTGATAAGAGAAGGAATGTTGTTTATTCAGTTTTGGATCCTGTGCCTAATAGACGGCTTACGGCGAAACAGGCATTGAATTCTGAGTGGGTTCGTGAAATTGTGGTTTGTGTTGATGCAAAGGAAGAGCGTGAAATCGCTGCTGATTTGGATAAAATGTACGATCATGAGAACCTATCTGAGGGGTCCCAATCGGGGTCCCAGGGCTCACAATCAGGGTCCCAAGTAGATGATCATCATCATGATATGCAAAGTGCACTACGTGGTCTTTCAATTACTACAGCAAAGGCCACTAAATCTACAAGAAACGAATCTAAGAACACATCTGCAGCTACATCAAGAACTACTTCCAGACAAGAATAAGTATTTGCTTATTTACATGTATTTCTAGACTAATGAATTAATGAACAATGTATGAAATTTGGGTTAGTAATGACAGTATTTGTATCACGTGATGTGCTTCCCAATTCCCAACTTTTATGTATTACTAAGTAAAGCGCATTACGTCACCACATAATTACCACACCGCATCCACACCACACCACACCACACCACACTGTACAAATGGATTGGTACGACAGCTCGTTAAAACATGTGCTTGATATTCTGGACAAGAAACCAGTTTCTATAAACAAACCCATCCACTCTGAAATCGAAGAAGACCTTCTTAATTCAGTTTCTAACCTTCTTACTCAACTGCAACCATTACAAACATCACTCACTGATTTGGGCGCCAACATCAAACAATCCGAATTAAAATTCAGTCAGTTACAAAATCTCACTTCTCAACTTTCAATAAATCTTAGTCCATTTGCGTCGCAATTGCTGGAAACACGCAGATCACGTGATGAGGCCGAAAGTGAGCTGGCGACTTTAGACGCAGTAAAACAAACACTTTTTGTTTCTGACCAGGATATTCAGAATTTAAATAAAATGTCCTCTGAACTTGACGAACAATTCTTTAAAAGTTTTAACCAAGTAAAAAGAATTCAATCTGAGGCGGCACCGTTGTTATTAGCTGAGCATCCAAAGGCAGGCGAGGAGCTTCTTATGCAAACAAACAAATTGCTTGACGACTGCTACGCTAAAATTTATACCGCAGTGCTTTCTGGACTTCAAAATCAACGAGGTAAAGAAGATTTGTCTAAACTTAAGAAACATATGGCTTTGCTTTCTGATAGGCCAATTGAGTTCCGTCAAGTTTTAAACTCTCAGAGTGGAAACCGCAAGTCAAAACTTGCTCATGCTTTTCACAAAAGATTGGCTGCTGAGCAAGTCAACGCTATGGTTTCTCCATCAAGATTTGTCGGTAGTTTACTAGCGTTTGTTCATGGTGAGATCGTTAATGAGTACGAGTACATTTATACGATTGTTGGTGATGCCATAGACAATAACAATGAAACCACTAATATTATTGTTGGTGATATCATTCAGGTGTTTGAAACTCCGTTGAAAAGGTCGCTAAGTACTTTAGCGTTGAACATGCGCGATTTAAACACATTGGATGAGTGTCAAGGTGTGCTTTCTCTTTATACAGAGATGCTGGCTAAGTTCAATCAGCCACAAATCAACTCTGTTTTACAGTATTCCAATCAAGAGTTCGATAAACAGTTCGCTAGTATTGCCAATGAGTTAGAATCCTGGGATGCGAGAGTAGACGTTGCGTATAAAGTTTTGCAAAACAATGTCAGCGGTATTGGACTGCCTAATTTAGAAACAAAACAAAGAGTTGAATTACTCTTAAACGACTTTTTGAACACAAAATTGAGCCTTTTAGATGAAAAACAAGATTACATCACTGGACTGAACATGCTAGACACGGCAATATTGAAACTTACGGGATTTGTAGTTGCTGAAACTGCAATTCAACGACTCAAACGTCTTGAAAATGATAGAATGAAGAAACAAATTTTGTTTGAAACTTCTGAGTTAGTGAAAATGTCTAAATTAGAGGAGTTCAAAAATGGTATGACAAGTGTTCGTGAGTTCTGTATACAATTCGACGAGTTTTTGAGTTCCTGTAATGAGTTTTTGAATGCGAGATTAGAAAGAATTAACTCGCCAAGAGTGGCTGCAGAGATCAATGAGAGCTCGTTAGTTGAGTTTATTCGGTTGTATGAGGAAGTTGCACAGCCAAGTATGAGATCAGCAGAAAGTATTAGAATGCTTCTTCTCTAAAATTGTACAAAAGAACAGATTGAACGTTTGGTTCAATTTTGCAATCCTCTACTGTTTCGATGCATTCTATTTGCTAATGTTCTGACGAATTTCATTGGTCACTATGTGAAAGCCTGCCTGATTACGTGCTCCCTTACTCTTACAAATGAGACGACATAGAGACTTTGCGCTTCCAAATGACCAAATGGCCAGCCATTTACTGGCCCAAACAACTCCCTCAATATCAGATCTGCGTAAAATAGTTCCTACACGTTTCGACGAAATTCCTGATAACTATAA
This sequence comes from Starmerella lactis-condensi, assembly GCA_030568935.1. Lineage (NCBI taxonomy): Eukaryota > Fungi > Ascomycota > Dipodascomycetes > Dipodascales > Trichomonascaceae > Starmerella > Starmerella lactis-condensi. The sequence goes on from JAJMJH010000017.1 coordinate 13,498, forward strand.
AACATTGAACATCCAAGCATTAAAACTTCTCGGGTTAGTGACGCCATACACGGATTATGCACGGCTAGACATCCCCCAAGAAATCAAGAAAATGCGGAATCCAAAACCTCTGGACTTGGAAAACAGTTGGTGTTTGAATTTGCCGCATCTGAAACAACAATTAATGGGTGAACCTCAACTGCCAACAGCCATTGAGATTATAAATGCGTACCCAATGTCAGGTGCTCCAGATGTAGAAATTCAGTCTGCTGTTCATAAATTATGTGCACAAAACGGAATTAATGTTGAAAGAGTATGGTCTTCTACACGTCCAGAGTATAAATTGAAGAGAGTTTTTGTAAAACTTTCCACAGGTAGTGGATCACCGCTGGAATTAGTAGACGCTGCTAAATTACTGGGTACTAAAAGCATCTCTGGTCGTCAATTGTACACTACACTTTTTTATGATTGACATGGTAATACATGATAATGCACGCGGGCACAGGTTAGGCACAGGTTGGGCACTCAGGGCTAGGGATTCTGTGAAATGTACCGCTCTAATTGTTTTGGAACTTTAGGATCAAAAGCGTGTCTTCTAATCAAATCAAACAAACCAGGAGGGACAATTTTCAAAATTCCAAGCATGCGTTCCTTGATTTGACTATAATTAAGCGGTGGAAGTTTACGAAGCAGTGCTGCCGGTTGTTCGCTAGAAATCAGTTGACTACGAATCCCAATGACCTGTGCAACAACAGCTAGAATGTTTAAACTAACTCCATAAGCGAAAAACAAGTCCCAAAGTTGCAGTAATTCTCCGAGTGGTGGCGTACAAGCACTTAAAGTCATTACCGACGCCAATGCATAGATCTCCGCGGTTAAAAGCTTGCTTTTAAGCCGTCTATATAGCTTAGGATCAGTTAACTGTAAAACAACGTTCACAAGTTTGACGCCGGTGTGGACACCTTGTAAATCAGGGCGGACATATAGCGGGCAATGTGTCATAAGTAAAGTTTGGAAAAGAGCGAAAGCCTGGGACTCAGAACGGGCTATATATAAAAACGGAGCACATAAAACGTTCATTCCTTGGACATAACTCGAAGGAGACTCGCTGTGCCACACAAACGCGTTAAGGCAACGAAGCAGTGATTCTTCGGTGACTTTGGCTTTGAATTTGCGGTCAGTGGCCATTGTCCGGAAGCTATCACCGCGGATTTTAGCGTCTGCGGGCGAGGGGCCTCGTTGGATAAGGTCTATATACTCGTCTGTGGCTGTTGATAAATCTGTTTGTAGAAGGATGCTCCATACGTAATTGCGGTAGCGACATTCTGATTCTAACCCAGCAGTTAAAACGTCGTAACGTAGTTGACGAAGACTAGTTAGAAGAAGTGTGGGTGGACGGTGGATAGTTGCGTCTACTTGGTCGCGCATTACAAATGTAGTGGTGGATTAGGAATGTTATGTGGTTATTATATAGATGGGTGGGAGTATTGGGAGGTGTAAGAAACGTTGTGGGTATTAGGGTTGAAATTATAAGTGTGTGAGAATTCAGGGAGTAATGAGTAATTATTGAGGAGTTAATTAATTTGTTTACTTGAGTTAAATGTGTAATTAGTGACATTTGGACTACAGAAACGCAGTGTGGATCCAGTCTGGTTAGTTCAGTTTGGGAGTATTAGTAAGGTAGTGGTGATTCCAAGCTAATATGTGTGTACTACATTACACTGCATTCGTTAACTTTTCAAACTGAGTGGTTAACTTTTTAAACTGAGAGGTTAACGCATTAACTAGTTGCGTATCTTATATATTACATATCATTGTGCTTACTTTTTGGTTGGTCTACCCTTTGTATATTCGATACATAGATCTATACCAATTACAAAATGAGAGGTTCAAAAGCGTACCCACCGCCAATAAAGTGTTTAGACATAGACTCTACCCATTGTAAACGTAAGGCATGTAACATAGCAGATGTGCCTTCCATGCACACTAATACTAAACACGTGATAACAAACCAAGCACCAAACAAGAAAACGACCATGATCACGCCTTTAGTACCAGTAGGTCCAAACGCCATTTTAATTGTCATATTCCATAACACTTGACTCAATTGAGAATGCGCTAATGATAACGCCCATAAACGGAGGTAACTGGCAGTATGTGATACACAGTTCAAACAGAACTCGATAGTGTGGATAGTTTGATGGACCATAATATCACCAAACGATTCGTGTACATGGTTGTCGTTGTCGTCATCATCATTAGCGCGTATGGAATCTTGCGTTGCATCTGGCTCTACAACAATTGTGCTTTCGTCATCTCTATAAATAGTTTCCACATGTGCAGATCGTGGTTGTTTGTTCTGTAACTGTTTACGCAAAGTCAATGGTTTATAAAGAAGCAGCCAAGGCACACAAACCAAAGCAATAAGCAAAAGAATAATCTGAATGTACTTCTGTCCTCTGTACAATGGTTCATCAACTGTTCCTGGACTTAAGAACATCTTAATAAGCATATCCAGTAAACTCGGTGGTTGCCAATCATGTCCCTTCCAGTCAATGCACCATTTATAAACAATTGTCAAAGACAAGTAACCAAAAATTGACATCATAAACAAGAAACTCGGAACAAAATTACCGATGATATCGAGTTCGCTATTGAAAAACTTAGCGTTTACTAATGAGAACATCAATGAGTACAGCATATGTGCGAACCCCAACAAAACACTGAGTTTCATTTTATAACTGTTTGTAAACTTTAAACTGTTTTCGGCAGCATGCCATGCCCAATCAAGTCCCATTGGATAAGTTTTCTTAGTGCTCTTTGCAACTACACCATTTTGTTCAAAAATCCACCCACTAGTAAACAACGTCAGAGGTTTAGAAAAGATATCATTGTACAATAACCCAGTACACATTGAAAACAGTCCCATGAACAACAAAACGTACCGTCCGCTGAATGCCATACCCAAAATTTCATTGAGTTTTTCTGGTCTTCGGCCTAATGTCCTCTCGTTTAAACAGAGGTATAAAGCACCTAAAAACAACAAGAATCCATGACCGATGTCACCGAACATAACTGCGAACATAAACGGAAAAGTAACAACCGTTGGCAGCCCAGGATTCACTTCACCTAGTTTACAAACACCATACACATCAACCATTGCCTGGAATGCTGTAGTTACCTTGTTTAAGGTATGCATAGTAGGAGGTGTAGAACTAGTATGGATCACATGAGCAGCAGAAATTGTTGATGTTTGTTCACTTAAACCTTTAACAACATTCTGGACGTTCATTACTGAGTTTGTAGGAACCCAAGCTTCTCCACTCAATCCTGATCTCGTTCGTTCCGAAGAAAACTTGTTAAGAACATCATAAACAGAGATCTCACGGGTAACCACAGATCTCCAGAACCCTAATTGGATGATAATATTGTCCTGTTCCAAGTACAAAGTCTCTTGTGTTCTATCCAGCATTGACAGAACTTCGTCTAGTCTCGCATTAGCCGTTTTTAATCTTAGTTTACGGTCTTCAGAAGTCGATGGAAGGATCCTAGCATTCATAGATTCACAGATTCTTACGACTTTGTTGGACATTGAACGTCCATGACAGTAAACAACAAAGACACCACGATCGCCTTCTACGGGGTACTTAGCAAAGTAGAGATTGCCACGTGTTGACCGCCAGCAAAGACGTTCTAAAATGGGCAATTTGATATAATCAACTGCACCAGCAATGATTCCTGAATTAAGCAGAGCATTGGCTTCCAGGTGGTGAGCTGGAGATGACGTCATGTGATCATCATTAGATGACACTTCGAAGTTCTCTTCATCTAAATAGGAATCCAGTAAAGTCCCAGACTCATCGTCAATATCAGCATTGTTATTAGAATTTGAACTCCCATTAAAGAACTTTTCAACAGCAGTAAGAATTCGGCGTTCTTCTAGTAACTCGTCACGTGCTGTGACCAGCTTTTTATACGCCTTGTATAAAGCGTCGAGTCTGTCAGCTGAACCGTTGATTTCAGTACATGTATCCTCGAATTTTTTAGGCGTAAGGAAGGGGGTATTCGGGTCGAAATCAGGCTCAGTATGGGTTTGGGACTCCATTTGCTCTATATCACGCATTAACGCATTTAGCCGGTTGCTTTCTGCGTAAAACGGTTTAGCACTAAGTGTGGATTTAGAATTGAGATCGTTGAAATGGACACAATGCAGGGAACCCAGTGCGGCGACAATGTCTCTTGCTGAACTTACTTCAAAGTACAATTGCAGTAGAGTCATGGGGGCCGCACGGAAAATGTGTTCGGGATGGGCTTTTTTAAACGGTTTTTTATAGGGGGGGGCATCAAGATGGGTTTCAGTGGGGGGGGGGGGCTGGCCCAAGGCCTCGTCCTCAGACATAGACATTGTATGCTTAGTTAGCTAGGATTTAATTTAAGCGGCTGGTGTGGGGGCGGGGATATGTCAGTGCGTATGAGTACTCAAGCAATGTATGTGTACATGTAAGCATCTTAGGTAGGCTAAAGGCTAAAGTGGGGGGAGTGGGTTCGCAAGGTAAGGTATGGTATGGTGGATTCGTAAGCTGAGCTATGAATAACCGTTGAGGCTAGGGTACTCACGCTAACTATGTTTACTACTTGTTTACTGTAAATGTACTGTACTATTGTTTAGTTGCGTGAGTTGCGTGCTCGCTTACCTCAGCGTGGGTATCCCAATTAGGCAAACGTATCACCCACGTATACTTATCAAGTAACAGCACTCTATATAATTCCATAATTTATATACCACTCAACAAAGTATAAATTTATAAACAAAGTTTATACATTCTTAAGTTCTCAATTTTGCAACCCCTCGCTTTCTATTTCTTTAATTTTATTGACTACTTTTCCTAACTTTCCCCCCCCCCACTCCCCCATGAGCAATGAGCGCACATTATACCTATTTGTAGATAAACTAGCCTTCGACAGGCTCTGTGCCCAACCAGAATGTATAGCAGAAGCAGAAAATGCTGTGGTAACTGGCTATGAGACTTATTTAGTAGAAGAATGGGCTCTCGAACGCCGATCAAACGTATGTATATCCTCGTTTACAGGCAACGAAACCCATAAAACCGAAGTCCAAATCGTCTCTGTTCCTGGTAACGTGGATTTATGGTCTTTAGAAACCCGTAAAACATTTGAAGAACTGGCTAGTCTCGGTGTACACCCTCAAGAAACACCACTTGGAAACATGCTAATTGCCTCTCTTTCTAGTTTCCCCTCGAACCTAACGCTGATTTCAATGCCTCAAAAGTTCACTGAAGGATACTCACTTTTCCTTGTTAATGAAAATTTACGGAGGTTAGGTGTCGTTAGCAGAATTGCCGTTACTTGTGCTCCACCTAGTGATGCCGCCGTGGCAACGCTTCGTAAGAACTTTGCTGTTAACCAAAAGGTAACACCTTCTTTTGCTGCCCTTGAAATTGTCACTTTGGTTCAAATTTCTTTGTTTTATTTTGATTTGTTCGATCCTGAACACGTGGACGGACTCTTCTGTAATAAAACGTTAACATCAGCAGTTGATTGGTGGACACTGTTTGGACAACATAGGTTCCCGAATGCGGCACCAAGACCAGAGGATAAAATGTATATGAAGATCAGTACTTGTGCATTGCTTGGTGTGGTCATTGGTGCTCGTCAACGGCTTAGTGCTTTAGGGTTGAAACCGCATAAGGACCCGTTTAACTGTATTGAGTTTGTTAAGTGTATCAAAAGGTTCCAAAAGTTGGTTAAATTGGAAAGAACTGAAAAACTTGATAGCAGTACTTACTTCAAACTTATTCAGGAAACTTCGAAAATCGGGTCGTTTTCCGGTGGTACTGTTTTGAATGCGATGAAATCTACAGTTAAAGAGGGGTTTTCAGGGAAAGCTGCTGGTGCTGTAGATGATTGGGAGACTTTGGATATTGAAACTTTGGCTGAGAATGCTAAGGGACACCGGTGTAAGTACTTATTCCAAGGTAAGGGTGAACCTAATGTGTTACATTGTGACTCGCAGTTCGCGAACAGATCGAAATCCAGGTTGTTAATCCCATTATTTTCATTACCGGTTGACCAGTTTCATGAAATTTCGATGCCAGAACCCGAACAGCATAGACATCACCGACCATCTTTTAGGTCACATGGTATCCACCAGATTTTATTAAGGCATGAAAAGGAAAATAAAGAAAAGGAAAATGAAGAAAAGGGTGAGACTCAATTCAAACAAATTGAAAATGCTGATGATGGAGACAGTGAATTTAAGGATTCTCGGGAGTGTAGAGACTCCAGGGGTGAGAATGAACGGGATCCTAACCGGTTAAGTGTTGTTGATGACGAGATATCAATGGCCACAAACAGATCAAGCAGGTCAAATAAATCACACCAGTCGATGAAATCCAGTGAAAGCAATTTAATGAACAATAGATCCTCAAGTCTGTCTCCATCTGCTGCTCCAAATCCTAAACAAATGATCAAGATTTTGTGTACTAAGGATGATAACCACCTTGAACGAATTGTTGACCGGCCGTTAAGACCGCGAGCGGGGTCTTTAAATGAAGTGCATGATGTGGTTTTTCCGTTTAAACCTTTGTTTTCGTTACCAAGGATCTTAGCGTTAAGAGAGTCGGCTGGGAACACTCAAAAGATGGCTAAGACTAGTGTCAAAGATTTGCAAACTACTGAACAAAAACTAAGGGATAAGACAAGGACATTGGACAATTTAGTGAAGGACATTATGAATGATAATAACACAATAAGTTATCATTCTCGTACAATACAAAGAAGGACATCAACTATAACTCAAAGGTTTATGGATTTAGAGGCGTTAACTGCTAGAATTGACTATGAAATGGCTATGTTGAAGGTTAAAATCAGAGACGCTGATCAAAGTGTACGTGCTTTCAGTAATAAGATTGAAACTTTTGATAAAAAGTTCAGAGAAATGAAGTAGGTTCTATATTGGTTATTTTATTTATAGATTATGTAGTGGAATTCATGTGGTACCTAATTATCTAACGTAAGTACCCATCACACATCACACGTCTTGCGATGCGTGTTGACGTCATTAGTCAATTGTTTACATTTTTATCACACCACTAGTTTATACAAATTAAATAAAAATTAAGTACTAAATACTATAAAGTCCCCCACTATGTTAACATGCCGTCTTCATAGTGTATCCATAAGGTTCCCAATAGCATCAGCAGCTTGAGGATTAACACACAATCCCTCAACAATATCACTAGCAAACAAACTTATAAGTTCTTGTCCGTTCTGTAAATTAGCAATGTTTTGAAGAACTCTAGCGGCATTAGCTGCATATACTGGAGGCGGTCTCTTAGATTTATCTGGTTCATTAGTAGCCATTGAGCTCAATTGAGAAGGGGCCACTGCCTTTTCACGAGGCACCAACCCCTTAATAATGAACTTTTTAGGACCCTCAGGTGGAGAAAGTACTTTAGCTTGTGCTCCGCGTACATTGGTAGTACATGTTCTAATGAAATCTATAGCCTTTAACATTCTCTTACCACTGCCATCTCGTTCATGAGGCTCGAAAAGTTTTTGGTAATTAGACCACAAGCTTACTTGTAAGACTTCTCCATCGGGATCAGTGTCGTAACTTGATCTGATCCACATTGTGGCACGCTCAGGCTCTTTCATCGCTAGTAACTCGGTCATGATCTCAACAGGAATTTCAGGAGGGAACACAGGGGCAGGTCTTCTTGTTCTTCTTTTCAATCTTAAGAAATCAGCTGGTTCTTTATCCATTCTAAAGCTCAATAATCTCACTAAATGCTTAGCAAACGCAAAAGCATTACCGTCAAAAGCGAAATCGAGATCCGCAGTTGATGACAAACGGGTGGTTACCTGCTCCAAAAACTCTAATACCGCTGCAACCAACTCTAAATCGTCAATTAACAAGTAATTAACGAGCTTTGTTAATGTGTGTTTATTGATGTTAAGTGTTTGATCTCTTGAATCACAAATACAGATTCTAGCACAGCTGTGTAAAGACGCAATAATAACAGCCTTGTCTTGACTGTCTAATAATTTCACCAAATTGGAAAACAATTCTGAGTCTGTGGATACACTTTGGAAGTAAACACAGGCATGCTCACAAATTTCTAAGCAAAGAAGTCTCATCTCTGTGTAAATAGGCAATTGTGGTAACCCTACACCCTTAATAACCACCTGCTCTACAGAATGTCCCAACGAAGCTGCCAAACGCTGATCCAAGCACATATTTCTGATAATAAGCAAAGCTTCTAGCACCTTTTGACGCTTAACTAAACATTCATAACTGTCGCCTAATTCCGAAGTGGATGTGGTAACCAGCGGAAAATGTGACGTAAGGTAGTCGCATACTAAATAAACCAGGTCTAAACGCGACTTCAAAAGCTCGAAGTTCCGCGCAGTTGAGAAATTTAAAAGAGTTGGAATAGCCCAGTTAATCTCAGACTCAGTGTTGCTTTGAAGAGCTAGGTGTACACGCGACATGAGATCAGGTCCCTTAGTTCCGGCTCCAATCATCGTGCTTGGAGCTTTAGGGGGTAGAATATTACTTTGGAATACATTAGGAGTAGTTGCAGGGGTGTTTACCGGCACACCGATTGCTGGTTGCACGTTATAGATTGGCCCCAGATCGTACTGCATGTTATTGTTACTAAGACGAAAATCGATTCTCCCAAAGACCACATACATACATACATAAGTAATACACCCACGCAAACATAAGACACCCACGCAAACATAAGACACACAGTATACATAAGACCCACAGTATACATAAGACCCACAGTATACAGCATACACATAAGTAACACTAGTAACTACACAAGTAACACTAGTATATACCAATTTATTCATTAATTCTCCGCCGTTTAGGATCAGGCCCCCCCCCCGTTCTATCATCAGAGTTGTCAGACTCCTTAGACTGCAAGAACCTTTTAAGCCTTTTTGAAACTGCCTTCAATTCATCTCTTCCCAACACAACCTGAGTCCCTAACCTCAACTGCTCTCGACAATTTTCCACAATTGCCAGCAGATTATCTAAAGATTTATTAGGCCCGTCCATTGTATGTACCATGTATTGTGTAGTTATTACCTCGTTACACTCCATAAGAGCTGCTAATGCAATATGCGATGGCGCATACAGAAACATTGCGTCGTTCCCCAAACTATTTACAATCATAGATCTAGATTTATCATGTAAAGAACCCAACTCTTTAACGTCGAAATCACCTAAACTCTGCATATCCAAGAAGAACCCCATCAACGGTTTTAAAGCAGTGTGGACAACCAACGTAAATTCTAATGCTTGAAACAAAGTAAACTCCAAATCCAGCACTTGTTTTTGATCAATTCCACTTAAAGCCTCAGCAAACTGTTGGATTGGAATAAAGAAATTCTCTGATTTAGCAGCCAAAAACACACATGTAGGCAAAAGCAGTTTAGGATCATAATCCATAACGCTGTTTTTAAGGTAGAATCTTCTGAAATACGCCACGGCAGTTGCTCTTATTTGTGATGGAAGCCTGAAATATTCACAAAAGGGTTCCATGCGATCGCTAGCAAAAAAGAGGACTAATTGGTCTTCTTCTTGTACGGTTAAAGCATCAGGCATGTTGGCGTACTTGGAATTTACATTTATTTTCATTTGGTATAATTCTTCCATACTGAAACTCCAAAGTCTGAACTGGCTGCTCTTACGGTACAAATCTGCCATGTTACGTTATGAAATATGTGTCCGCCATATAGTGTTGTGTAGTGTATAGTCTAGAGAATCATGTAATTACTTGCTATTTATTTTACAATCCTACGAATGCTATTCTGTTGTTCATTGGTATACTCTCTGGACTTTCTACTCTATATATCTATCTATATATGCTTGGTTATGTTATCGCTGTGTTGATCTTTGTTTGTTTGTTTGTTTGCCATTATTAAGTGGCTGGAAATCAGCTTACCAAAATTTCCAAGTTTCCAAGTTTCCTATTTGAGGACATAATTAGACCGGTTACCATATATATTACTAAGCAAATGGGATATAATGGCGTCCTGAAGGCGGCGTTTTCGTATACAGCCGCAAGCGCCCAAGAACTTACAATTGCTGAAAATGACATTCTGTATTTAGTAGAAACTGCTGACGACGGTTGGTGGACTGTGAAGAAGCGGGTCCCTCATGCCGTTGTAGAGGAACCACAGGGTCTTGTTCCGCATAATTACGTGGAACCCGCACCGGTTATCGGCACTGCTAAGGCTTTATTCGACTACTCCCCTCAAACTAATGAGGAATTAGGATTCTCCGAGGGGGCTCGATTCGATATATATGCTTCTGACGGTGACTGGGTGCTTGTAGGCGTTCAGGGACAACAGCAATTCGGGTTTGTTCCGTTTAATTATATCGAGTCTACGTACTCGGAATCTACTAATGGCTCGGCTTCTACAAATGACCAGCCTAGCTTGCGTCCGCCTCAGGTTGCTAATGAGGTCCCTCAGCAAGTTCCTCAGCAGGTTCCTCAGGTTCCTCAGGTCCCTCAGGTCCCTCAGGTACCTAACCAGGTTCCCAATCAGGTACCTAGCCATTCAGGTAGCAGTCAATTAGGAGGCAACCAGTATGGAGGCAACCAGTACGAAGGCATGTCATCTTTAGACGCTAAACGTGCATCTCTTTCTATGAAAACCAAAGATGATGCACCTCCTCCTATGCCTCAGAGACCTCGATCTAACTCAACATCTTTGAATCGCAGCCAGTCTCAACGCAGACCACAACATAAAGAGCCTGCACCTGTTACTTGGGACGTATTAGAAGTCAACGGAAGGAAGAAACACCCCCGTGTTTTAAGAGCTTCTGCTAGAGAAATTGCTTTGTTTGATTATGATAGTCCTGAAGATGGTCATCATTGGGACTCTAAAAATATCCTAAGCTACAGTTCTGAAAAGAAACATGTGTTCTTAGAAATGACAGGACCGAGATCTTCTCTTGATCTAAAGGCTGAATCCGCTAGTGAGGCTTCACATATTGTTACCGTTATGGGCCAAATTGTTGGTGCTCAGCGTGGTGGTGGATTGCAAGAAGTTGTCGATGCTGCTAATTCTCAAAGTCTACGTACTGGTACAGTGATTGTTGATTTCAAAGCAGTGAATGCTAGAGAATTAACGGTTGTTGCTGACGAAGTTATCACAATTGTGGATGATTATGATCGTGAATGGTGGCTTGTACGCAATGTTGATGGTAAAGAGGGTAAGATTCCGTCTAAATTCGTTACTGTTAACAAGGACTATAAACGACCTTCAAGACCTAGATCATTATCGAGAAGTTTGTCTAGATCTGGTTCTACATTGAGTAGATCTAATAGTAGAAAGGAACCTGATTCTAAGAAGATGCGTACCTGGGTTGATAGATCTGGATCGTTCAAGGTTGATGCACAGTACTTGGGTTATTCTGATGGTAAAGTTCATTTGCACAAATCCAATGGTGTTAAGATTGCGGTTCCTATTTCCAAGTTGTCTGTTGAGGATATCGAATACGTGGAGCGTGTTAGCGGCAGAGATCTGAGTGATGAAAAACCGTTGGCGGATAAGCTTGGTGCTCCTAAATTGGGACGTTCTAAGTCTAGTGCTTCACGTAAGGAGATCGACGAGGCTAATGCGAAATGTGATAAGTGGCTTGAGTTCTTCTTAGGTTGTGGTGTTGATGTTCATAATGGTAATAGATACGCCAAGAACTTCACTAGAGATAACATGGATGAGAGTATGCTTCCTGAAGTGAATGCTGCTATGTTAAGAACTTTTGGATTGAGAGAGGGTGATGTGTTGCGTGTTATTAGATTCTTGAATGAGAAGTATAATCGTACGTCTAACGTTTCTAATAACGGTATTTTGAAATCCCCTGCTGAAGTTGAAAAGGAGGCTTGGAATTCTGCTCCTCTTGTTGGTAACACTACTGGTAATGCGAAAGGGTTGACTAGCTCTGTTTCTGGTATTTCAGCTAATGCTTTACAAGGACAGCCTACACAACCTGCTATGCAACCTGCTATGCAGCCAGCCGTGCAGCCAGCCATACAGCCAGCTGTTACTGGTCCTACACCTGCTCAGAATGCTGAGATACAGGCTTTACAGGCTCAATTGACCAATCAGATGGCAGCATTGAATGCTCAAAAGGCTCAGCTTGAGGCCCAGAAAACCGCTCAACGTTTGGAAATGCAGAAAACAGCTGAACAGCATCAGATGTTAGTTGCACAGAAGACAGCTCAGCAACAACAAGCCCTTATTGCACAGAAGACGGCTGAAGATCAAGTCAGACAACAGCAGAGACAGACACAACACCAGATCATGCTCCAGCAAGCTGAGCTTCAGAAGGAGCAGATCAGGTTACTGAAGGAACAACAGGAACAACTTCGTAGACAGCAAAACGAACTTATCCAGATCCAGAAGACAGGCTCTCAACTACAACAATTAGGTCCTTTTGCTACTGGTGTTGCCCAATCTTCTCAGTTTGTTCCATCTGCTGGTAATGTTCTAGCTGCTCAGCCTCAACGTACTGGTCCAATTCAGCCGGCTACCACCGGACCTTTCCAGCCTAGCACTACTGGCCCGTTCCAGTCACAAAGAACAGGACCATTCCAACCTAGTACCACAGGACCATTCCAGCCTAGTACTACAGGACCGTTCCAGTCTAACAATACTGGATTCCAACCTTCTAACACTGGCTTCCAATCATCTGCTAGCATTCAACCTACCACTACTGGCCGGTTCCAATCTGGCAATATGCAGCCCTCAACCACAGGCCCGTTCCAATCTGGTAATATGCAGCCTGCAACCACTGACCCGTTCCAATCTGCTATGCAACCCACAACTACAGGACCGTTCCAGCCCTCGACAACTGGTTTCCAAGCAAATACAAATACAAACACAACAGGACTGTTCCAGAACAACGCTGCATTGTTCCCTGCACAAAGAACTGGTCCCTTCCAGGCTACTGGTGTAAACCAATTCCAGACAAGCACACCCACTGGCCCATTCAGTGCTCAACCCGCTGTCCAGCCTGCTGTTCAGCAATCTCAACGTACTGGTCCCTTCTCCAATATTACACCATCTCAGCCCACAGTCATGTTCCAGCAATCCAGCACACCTGTAGCACCGTTCCCAATGTCGAACACGCCCTTCCAATCATCTGTATTTGCATCTAACAACATTGGTCAAAACCAGCAGTCTTTCCCCTTAACCCAACCCCAACCTCAACCCCAACCTTCTATGCCTAACCAACCAGCACCGTTTTCTAACATGAACATGAACATGAACCCAATGGCTCAACCGCAGCAATCAGCTATTACTGGCCCTTTCCAGCCTCAGGTTCAACAACAACAACAACCTTTGCCGTTCCAGCAACCTCCTCAAACTTCGTTTAACCAAGGGTTCACTCCGCTTCAAGCGCAGGCTACAGGGTACGGGTTCGGAAACCAACCACAAAAAGCGAACGTCAATAATGCTAATGCTAATGATCCTTTCGGTCTTGGTATTTGAAATAAGGGTATTTAAAATATTGATTACATCCAATAATTATATATTTCATGTATATTCAATTCTGAGAAGAATGCAGTTTAACGCCGTCAATAATAACTAACTATGTTCTAAAAATAGAACATTATAGTTGCTTGATATGAGATAGTACTTACTTGATGACTAGTAATAAATAAGAAATAATGTAGTCGTATATAATTCGTGTTTGCTTTATTTTTGTTTTATACAGTAACTTCATCAACAACTTCTGGTTCGTTTACAATCTCGTCCTCATCCATAGCGCCACTGGCTTCTTTAGGTTTATTCTTTTTATGTGCAGTGCCACGCTCTCTTCCTAATTCCGCCTTAGTAACGTCCTGTGCAAGAAGCTGATTTTGTTTTTCCTGGGATTGTAAAAATTTAGCGACGTTATGTCCAGCACCGTTCTCAGCTTCTTCATGTGTATAAGGTCCGAATTTCAAATTCTTTAATTGTCGTTTATGAACTTTGCTCTTTGTATGATCCTTTAATGCTACTTCAGATTCATAGTATTTAGCACATGGAATACAGTAATGCTGCCCTAAACCAGGAAGATGCTCATCGAATTTTTGATTTTTCAAAGATTGAATTGCGGCGTCACCGACTAAATCAGAATGTAAGATTTGATCAGAATCTCTTGTGTACCTCTTGGTTTTATAAATTTTACTAGCTTGCTGACGTCCCATTACAAAGATGAAAAATAGCTTAGTGGGTAAATGTACACAATTTTTTTCTTGATTTCTAACATGCGTAATCTTCTAACCTCCCAACTGTCTTACCAAATGATAATTACAGTACAGTACAGTAAGAAGTAGTAAGTAGTAATGTCACCACCACTACATAGAGGAAAAAAAGAAAGTATCCACACTAATCAGAATACTCCTCGTCTTGATTCTCAATTAGTCTAGGATCAGTACGTTGGACTAGTTTAGCATTAACCAAAAACTTATCCATATCCACTAAGTTCGTAGAATTACCACCAATTAAAGCTAATGTAACCAACTGGTAAGCGACCTCCTTGTTTTTATAAACAAGCAAAGTAGGTGTCTGGCTAGTTGGGTACTTATCGCTGATTTGTGTACAAGGAATTTCCACAAACTTGATTTCCCTATATTTAGGTGCCACACGTAATAGTAATCCCTCAAGTAATCTAGACTGTGTGCTTTGCTGACTAGAGATATGCACAACAACGTCACAACTAGCTGATACCTCCGTAATCTCTTGGGTATATTCAGATTTGTTGATTTTATATACTTGACCGAACCGTTCCTTTGAAGCTTGAGCGCGGATCTCAGCCATTCTTTTTTCTCTGTAACTTTGAATAAAATCCTCGTCTTCTAATCCTTCTTCATCAAGCATATCTAACTCATCTAAATCCTTGCCTTCTAAACGGTTATCATAAGCTTTAGAAACGGCTTCTTCCATAGCTTGCTCGAGTTCCTCAGTAGGACTTTTAGGTCTCGGGGGCAAGATTTTGAAATCTCTTAAAACATCGTTCCATTCAGTGTCTTCATTAGGATCCTGCATATTTCTGGTAAGTTGTGTGTGTTACTAACCAAAATTACTATAACTGTTTTAGTGTGTTACGTAGTGTTAGTGTTAGCGTTACCGTTAGTGTATTGGGTGGGTGGTTGTTAATAATCTATTCCCAACCATTAGACCTAAACA
Source organism: Starmerella lactis-condensi (assembly GCA_030568935.1). Lineage (NCBI taxonomy): Eukaryota > Fungi > Ascomycota > Dipodascomycetes > Dipodascales > Trichomonascaceae > Starmerella > Starmerella lactis-condensi. The sequence continues at coordinate 28,699 of JAJMJH010000017.1, forward strand.
CCATTGTATGACCTTTTCAAGCAATGAACCAAGCTTCCAGAATGTTATACCACACTCTAGAAAACGGGTCTTTTTTTTACCTACTAATGTTTTAGTTCAAGTTATAGACAAAGTCAATATAGCAGAATCGAAATCAGCTCAAGTAGCAGCAGTTATTCTAGAAAAACGAAAACGTGATGTTAATGACGAAATTGTAATCACAGAACTGCCTGATTCAGAAGCAGAAGAAAGTTCAGATGATGACGAAAATAAATACTCATTTGCAGTTAGAGATTCTTCTTTACAATGTTTTAATTTAATTTTTGAAGAAGACGCTCCTACAATTGGCATTGGAGCTGAACTTGAAATATATGAGGGATGTAAAATGTGGCGGAAATGTATTGTTGCTGGGTTAAAAGATTTCAGAATAGTCACTAAAGGTAAAGAGTTAAGTGAAGATGGCATTCTATTAAGGTTTAAAGATTATTTATAGAAAGTATAACAAAGGAGGATCGGTGAGCTCCCGGTGAGCTCTCGGTGAGCTCTTAGAGAGATTTAGCGACTTTATAAGCCTCCTCAACAGCACGTAATACAGCACCACGCACAGCGTTATCCTCAAGTACAGCTAATCCACTAATTGTGGTCCCACCAGGTGTAGTAATCGCATTCTTCAAAACACCAGGGTGACCACCATTAAGAAGCATCTGTCCACTACCCTTAAGAACCTGAGCAGCACACTTTTTAGCGGTTTCAAATGGCAATCCAGCCTTGACTCCACCGTCAATTAAAGCGTCTGCGAAAAGGTAAGTAAAAGCAGGAGCTGATCCACAAAGAGAGACACAGGCATCAATTTGGTGTTCAGCAACTTCAACGTACTCACCTAATTGGGAGAACAACCATCTTGTGATTTCATATTGAAGTTCGTATTGGTCAGCTGGGTAGTTGGCGCAGAATGCACTCATTCCAAGTCCGATCTTAGCAGAGGTGTTTGTAGTTCCCCGGAAAATAATTTCAGTGTTTAAGAGCTGATTTTCTAATGTTTGTAAAGTAGCACCAGTTACTAAACTAATAACAGTGACTTTCTTAGCATATGTGATCTTGAAATCTTTCATGTGTAAAGGCTTGATTGCAAGAATAACAACATCAGCTTCTTTAGCAATCACATCGTTGTCTACAACTTCAACATTGAAATTCTCTTTATCTAACTGCTCTTTAAGAGCTTTGTTACCTGCAGCATAACCTGTATTAGCTAAATATCTAGTTGGTGCATGTTCTTTAGATGTCGCGTTTAAAGCGCCGTAAAGAAAGGCTTGACCGATATTACCGGCACCAATAATTCCAAGTGTGTATCCCATGTTTACAATAAGATATAAGATATGATGATAAGTCGGTTATGTAAGTACATGGACTAGAGTGGTGTGGTATAAATGTAAACAAAGGTGTTAAAGATAAAGATAAAGATAAAGATGAAGATAAAGATAAAGAAGATGTTAATATGTTAGTCAGGTAAGTATATAGAGTGAAATTAAGTGGAATTGTGTAGTTTTGATGTGTGGTGTAAATGCATTTTTATTTCCATACTTGCTCATACCTTAGATACAAGCGAAATTTTCTGTACCTCCCGTTTCAGTACTACCCTGTAATACTAATATAGTGCGTATCTACGCAGGTACACGCTTACATAGGTAGGTACCACAATTACGTAGCTATGTACATAGTGATTTACTAAATAATCTGATAAAAGTAGCAAAACTCCCACTTACAATATAGTAATACGGCGCATACTTAGCTAATAGCTAAATTATGTAGTATGAGGTATTAGGTACGTACAATTTACGCAGTTACCTAAATTATCATGTAATGCAAAATTCAACATAGAAACCGCAACCCTGTAATCAACGTGTCATCATCAGATCGTCAAAATTCAAAATACTAACACTGCGTAGGCTGCATCAATATGGCGCTGACATCTAAAGATTTAACCGACGTAGAAAAAAACACACCGAAACCTAAGAGTACCCCCGCTACTAGAGCTCGTAAATATGCTGTTCTTTTGGTGCTTATGCTTCAGTCGTCAATGCTGATTTTGACGATGAGGTATTCGCGAATGGGTGATTCCAACTCTCAATATTTTGCATCAACTGCTGTGTTTTTAAACGAATTGTTGAAAATTGCGATTTGTGTGTTTGTGAGTTCCAAAGATATCGGTTTCCAGGCCACTATTAATGCCACCTTCGGCAAGGACCACTGGAAACTCGCCATTCCCGCCGCGCTTTACGTGGTTCAAAACAATTTACAGTATGTTGCTGCCAGTAATTTAGAGGCTGCTACTTTCCAAGTTTCTTACCAGCTTAAGATCTTGACTACTGCATTCTTCTCAGTGATACTGTTGAAGAGACAATTGAGAGGTACTCAATGGTGCGCCCTTATTTTATTGACTTTAGGTGTTATTTTAGTCCAGTTGCCTGATAGTTTCTGGACTCATGCTCTTAATTTGGACGACTTTGTGTCTAGTGAGCCTGAGCCTGAATCGAAGAGTTTGGTTGGTACTAGATTTGTTGGTTTAGTTGCTGTTGCAATTGCTTGTTGTTTGAGTGGATTGGCCGGTGTTTACTTTGAGAAGGTTTTAAAACACACTGAGTCTGTTTCATTGTGGGTTCGTAACATCCAATTGGGCTTCTACTCTTTGTTCCCTGCATTCTTTATTGGTGTCTTGGCTCATGACGGTAAGGCGATTGCCGAGAAGGGATTTTTCTATGGATATGACGCTTCTACTGTGATGGTGATTTTATTACAGGCTTTCGGTGGTATTCTTGTTGCTTTGGTCGTTAAATATGCAGACAATATTATGAAGAATTTCGCAACATCTGTATCGATTATCGTTTCTGCAGTTGTTAGTTACGTGTTATGGGGTACTACTATTTCTTCTGGGTTCTTGGTTGGTGCTACTATGGTCATTGGTGCGACTTTCTGGTTCAGTAAAACCGACTCTAAATAGATAGAAAGACACAATTTGAGATGAACCAGATCCGTAGAAAGGCGGTAACCATTTAATCTAAGCTAATTGATACCACGTATACATATTTTTTTCATATATATAATTATTCTAATGACTTTTTTTTTGTCTCTCTTCTTTTTTCTTTTTATTAGACGATGTTCTTGTTTACTTACTTATGGGTATTAGCCGAAGTCTACCGATGGCTATAATATAATTTGGTTAGGTTAGGTTAGGATAGGTTACTTAGTGGTATGACTTACTTGACGCTACTTGACTTGGATCTTAGTCTAGCGAACACTACAGATAATCCCAGTTGATTGTTTACTGACTAAACACAAACCGAGAATAAGAAGGGGGTGAGGGCAAGGGCAAGACAAAATCATGAGGTAATCGTAACCGAACTATTATAAATAAATGATTAATAGTCAAATCGGAATCAATTCAATTCAAATCGTTGGGACTTCTTTACTCAGTTAGTGAAAAAAAAAACCCTGTTCTTTTTCTTTCCTGTCATACTCGTGTTATTCGAGTTCAACGGTGCATACATATTAGCTGGCTGAGGAAGCTTATTTTCCTCTGTTAGTTGATATGTATGCATCGATGAAAATAGTTATGATATGATGAAACAATTTCTGTTTGGCACCAGTCTGAGAGTTCTTCGTTGCTGATTTGTTCTCAAGCGTATAGCGTCGATACTCTATGTGGCTACCAAAACTTGCACTTTTTCTGAACATATCTATTATTCACAGTATATATATATTATGTAGATATTTATGCATATACATTGACTGGCTGTTTCCTTCCCCTATGGTTTATTACTTTCTTTAATTAGCGCATATATTTACCTTTTTTTATTACCTTTTTTTTTCATTACCTTTTCTTTTATTACTTTGCCCTTCATGAGCTATTTAGTTTAAAATTGGTGGGCTGAAACTTGGCTGGTTTATGCACAAATTGTGGATCTTGGCGGATCTGTTTGAATCTGGCATCTGCATCTCAGCAATTGCGTACAGATCAGTCAAGCCATCTTCTTAGCAAGTACATGCAAGTATGTTTTAATGTATAATTAGATCACTAGTTTAAGTTCATATGTATATGTATATGTGTATATACCCGTTTATTTTCATTATTTTTATAAACTAAGATTTAGTCCTAACTAGGATAATGAGATAAGTCTTGTTACTTTCTTTGTTTGTTATTTCTATCCTTGGATAATCAAGGAGTGTTCTGACAAAAATAAACGCGTCAAACCCTTACCCGTGTATCGTTTGTTCTTCCAAAAGCGGTTGTCCGGTTGACAAAGGGGGTGAGAAAACAGTGGGAACAAAGCGAGGAGAGGAGAAAACTGTGTTACTAATACAGTAAAAAATAGAAAACCCCGTACCTGATACACGAGAACGCGTTGCCAGGTAAATTTTAACGCGCGGCTTTCATATTATAAAATCTTGAAAATATGTGTGGACGATATTAACAAAATACATATTCTAAATTATTATTTAATTTCCGAAGTATCTCGATCGTTAATTCCATGTTTATTTACCCTCATCATTCATTTTGTTTTGCTTTACTCCGATCGACAACAACCTGCGCTGTGCTGGTGCTCATCCCTGGGAGTGCTACTCGTGGCTAGGCAGTTTCTAATTAGCTACGCACCCTAACCCATAACATCTGCACGACTATGTCCGTAAATTACAAACAAACTGGAGGTGTCGTTTAAAAAAATACAGCGGTTAATTATACAATAGGTTTGAGTTAGCCGGCAGAAACCTGGTGGGATTTTAATGTAACATGTTTAATTAGTCTAAAATCGAAATAAATTAAAGAAATTCACAATCCTAAAATAGAATTAAGGGATCTTAAATTACCTCCCAACTGTATGATTAATTACATTCGACCTTACCCAGCCTCATATATTTATGCAAGATGCTCCTCTAGCCCAGACCCTATCCCTCGCTTTCGGAAAGGAGTAGAGCCACCGTATATATCATAAAACCCGCAGGTCCCCCCCTCCCCTTCCACCTACTCATCCAGTTAAAAGATCATCGATTGGTCAGGGGATATCCAACTAACTACTTTAGAAACTCTTATTCCACAGTACAATAATAAAGTACACTAGCACCCAATACTACGTGTATCGACATTAAGTTTTTTCTTCCCTTCGGTAAAGATCAAGAAAGTCCCAAATTCTATCAATTTTTCTTACCCCTATAACATTCTCTCTATTTCTTCTTCTTTTGTCTCTTTGTTTTGACTAGAACTTAATTAAATTAAACCAAATCAAACACAACCACACAGAAAGAAAAACACAACACACACATTATATTACTACCCCAGAAAAACAATGAGTTATAACACTGCTAATTTAGACAAAATCGCTTTAGACACTTTCGTCCGCCAAGGTGTCACCGAACAAATGATCCACCATTTGGCCTTGGCAACTTTAAAAACAATCAAGTGCACCCCCCCCGAACAATTAACCCCCCCCGCATCCCCCCCCCACAGCAAACTTCTTGTTGCTGAACCAACAGTTGCTAGCTTGACAGTTTTCATCAGAACTCTGGTGAAGAGATCTAACGTGCAGACCCCCACTTTAATGACTTCGTTGGTTTACCTCGCGCGTCTTCGGGACAGACTCCCGAAATCCGCTCTTGGAATGTCGTGTACATGCCACAGAATCTTTTTAGCTGCTCTCATTTTAGCTGCTAAAAACTTAAACGATTCCAGTCCTAAAAATAAGTACTGGGCTAGGTATACTGCCGGTTTATTCACAGTTTCCGATGTTAATTTAATGGAGATCCAACTCCTTTATCTCCTTGACTGGGACTTAAGAGTCACTAATACTGATCTTCTCTACCATTTCAGCCCGTTCCTAACGGTTATCAAGAGCAAGATTATTGGTCCTCAGCAGTCTACCGCCATTCACAAACCCACACCTATCCCTTACTCAGCGCCTATGCTTTCAAGGCCAGTTGCATCTCCAGTGGCTACTATTCCGCCATTGCGTGTTAACCCTAGACTTAATTCTCCTCCAGAGTTAACTGCTTCTACGTCTGTTGATAGTATTTCCAGTATTGACTCAGATTACATGCCTTCGCCTCAGAATTCGACACCTGCACGCAGCGTTGATTTCAGCCCGGTGAACAAGAAGCACGTGATGCACCGTCCCAGCGATATCCACATCAACCCTGTAGTCGACGATTTCAATGGGTACTATACAACAGACCCGAGAGCGTACAGCAGCCGGTTAGCATATTAAACCATTTCTTTTCTTTTCTTTTCTTTTCCCTATGGACCCATATGAGCATCAAAACTATAGTTTAACTAATAATAGAGTGTACAGTGCTGGCATTGTACATATATAATCTACCATTACATGTATTAATCAATAACACGATAACACAGTATACACAACAGAGATGTTCTGATTAAGTTAGGTACGACAACTTTCAGGTTAATAAACATTAGTGTGTATCACCTTCTTTTCTGACAGCAACCACAGTTCATAACTATATACCTTAACTACAAATTAGAACGCATATATAAATATAAATATAAATATAAATATCGGTGCCCCAAACCGAAGTGAAAGAACTAACTTCAATAAAATGAACGCTGCAATCATCAGTCCTAGGATATCATTCACAAATACAACCACAGCACCGCCAATTAGTGGAACATTTGGTCATGTGAACGGGGAGCAATTCGAAGAGTCCACACCTGAAATTCCAGATTTCCACGATTACTTTTTCTTTGCAGCAGAAGATGTCGAAATCACTAGAACAGACGAAAATGATTTTGTACTCTTTGTTTTCCGTGATCGGCACCTTGCAGATATCCACGATTTAAAACCTTTAGGTGATCAAGCACTTCTATCTAAAGTCCAAACAAATCACGGACCCTCAAAATCTTCAATTTCATTTCATTTTAAGGGTAATCACGTATCACTTTGGCAGCGTGACTTTTGGAACGATTTCTTGATTGGGAAGGATCATTTCGAGGAGTTCGAATTGATGTCTAAAATACCCTACGATAAGATAAAGGGGTATTTAGAAAACGAAAATTCTTCAAGAACTTATCATTACTGCGTTGAAGCAATGTGGGAGGAAAGAAATTGGGTCATTCAGTCAATTACATGTAAAGATAAGTTAGTCGAAGAATGGAAATCGTTGAATCCAGCTCCAATTAGACGGAGACGTCAATTTTTTAAGCGGTCTAAATAAGTATTTTTGTTTTCGTAGTATTTTATATATGTGTGTGTGTTTATATATAAAAAATGAAACATTGAAGTGTTAATAGATGTACGGCATGTGATAATAAATACTGTAAGGTGGTGATGTAAGTGGAATGTCTAGCATAAGTACAAAGCAAAAGTGCAAAGCAGAAGTATAAAAGTATGTAATTAAGGATTAACGTAAATAATGAGCAAACAATTTGTTATTTTTTTCATATATATTTCTCCCTGTTTACTCTTTCAGACCTCGACTAGCAAGTAACCTCCCAACTAAGATTTCGTGCTTACCCCTTACCCCTAAAACACCAACTTAAAGTCCATGCCATAATATAAACGGGAACCACAACCACATCGACTTACTAAAAAAAATCGTAACACCACCCACACTATTCACCAATGTCGAAAAGGGTAAAAAAAGAGTCCAAACCTCTGTTCAGTAAAACGAACAACGACCAGAAATTCAGCACTCTCCGTCTAATCCCCGCCATCAACCAAAAGAACTACTTCACACACTACCTTAAGAAAGACAGCCAATTCCTATGCCGTAAGATCAGAGAACGTCCTGAATTAGACGATTCTAAAACAGCCGTTTTCCATTTAGGTTCACAGAACTTACGAGTCGGCTTTTCAGATGACGACAAACCCCGTGTTCTTCCCTTTAACCTAGCTAAACCTCAGAAACTTTATGGTAATAACGAACCTGAAGAAGTACCAAATAACACCGTATTTGAAGAAGGATTAGAAGAATGCAAAAGCACGTTTTTGGCAAGAATGAAATCCTATAAAATCCGCGTAACCCAAAACAGTAATGATATCTGTACAGGGTTCAATAGTCAGCAAAGCGGTTCACCAGTAAACTCCGAAAACGAGTTCCAATTAGCAGAACATAAATTTTCTAAACTTGGTGATAAAATATTTTGTTTAAAACAAAGTGATGTGCCCGAAGGTTACCAATTGTTCTGGCCGTTTATAAGATCAGGTTTGAACGAGGATCCACAATTCTATTCTAGTGCTGAAGAACTGAATTGTGATATCCAAAGCATTCTTGAGTACGTTTGCAAGTCACCTGATTGCTTGAACATAACTGATTTCAAAAACGTTTCTAGTTATGATGCTGTGGTGGTCATCCCTGACATGTTTGACAGAACTACACTAACTGTTGTTATTGATAGCATTTTCAAAATTGGGTTCTCTAATGTTGCAATTATTGAGGAGGCAGTTGCGGCAACTTACGGTTCTGGTATCTCTTCTGCTTGCGTTGTTAACATTGGTGCCCAAACTACTTCGGTAACATGTGTTGATGAGGGAATGGCGATACCGGATTCTAGAGTTAAGTTTGACTATGGCGGCGATCAGATCACTAATGCCTTTGGAAGGCTACTAAACCAAATAGATTTCCCTGGAGAGCCTGACTTTGATACTTTGGATGCTTTAAAACGTGAGTTCTTAACTGCTAATGAAAATGATATCTCTGTGCAGCTGTTCAAGTACTATAAAAATGGGTTGAAATACGATTTCAAGGTATACGACCAGGTGTTTTTGCCTATTCTAGGGTTGTTTGAACCCAAACTTTTGGTGGCAGCAACTTATGTTCCGTGGAAAAACAGACTGTTTCCAAGAACAATGGATCCATACTCAGGACATGTTAGTGAACCGATTTCTGATGCTGATATCAATGTACGATTAGGAAGTTTGGCGCACAGGGGGTTAGGATACGAGAAGATCAAAGTGGAGACTAAACCAATGAATGGGAACGCAGATCAGGAAGCATTAGACCGTGCTGCAGAAGATTTGGAGGACAATGATAATGATACAAATGCTAATCCTGAAAGCGCCGCGGCTGCTTCTGCTAAACAGAATGATGAGGATGCCCAAATACAGGCTTATGAATCCTTAGATCCTAAAAGAACGTCAGTGAGTACTCCACTTCACTTGGGTATTATTGAGTCGATTTTCGAGGCTCAGAAACACAGTGGCACTGCTAAACAGTACTACACGAATCTCGTGCTTGTGGGCGGCGGTTCTAAGGTTCCAAATTTGAACACTTTACTAACGGATTTCTTGGCTACCGAGCATCATAATAATAAATCAGACATTGCCGAGATCTCCGTGGTGCCAATACCGCAAGAGGCTGAGAGCGATACTCTATGCTGGAGGGGGGGAGTCTTGTACTCAAAACTGAAGGTTATTGATGAAATGTGGACTACACGTACTGATTGGGATACGTTAGGATCTCGATCTTTACATTATAAGGCGTCGTTATATATTTACTAAATCGGGTTATTTTTTTTTGCCGGTTTTGGTTTATATATAGACAGATTTATTTTCTCATAATCAAACAATTATCATGATTGTAATAATCATCTATGGTTCAATTATAATCTTCTAACGATGGTCGCGGGGGGTGGTGGAACTAGTGGTTAGGGCTAGCTTGCTTGAGATAGGGAAAGGGTGAAAGAAATAGAAGAGTAGGCGTAGGCGTAAGCGTATGCAGAAGTGATTAGTAAATTTGGTAGTAATCTCAGCTCAGCTTAACTAGCAGCTAGAACGTTGGGAGGATTAATGGCTTACGCTGAGAACTTCGAACCTTTAGCTTAGTTTAGTTTAGTTTAGCTTAGCTTAGTGTATTGACTAAAATTTATAACCAACTAAAGCGAAAGCCACTACTCTTGACTGCTCGTCACCTAACCGTCCACACACAGACATTTAAATCAATTACAATTACAGGTATATAGACCTTAAAATACCTAGAGCATATGGGTAAAAGCAAGGATTCTAAAAACAATAAACTTGAAATTGAAAGAGCACAAATTCTCGTCTCTGTAAACGAAGCCAAAGATTTAGTGACTAGTTGGCTAGGATCCGATTATGATATAAACGAAAAAGAGACAATAGACATCCCAGTTATTACGACATTAGGAAATGCTGGTTTAGGATATGAAGACCCAAATGAATCCAATACAATGAAAAGCAAAGCTTTAGAAAAGTTAAAATTAATGGAAAAAAGAAAACAAAATGCACAAAAAAGACAAGATGCTGAACATGTGGTCAAAAACGGTAACAATAATAGTAATGTAAAGTCACATGATTCGGATGCTGAGTCAGAAGAGGAATCACGAGTTCGCAGTATACAAGCTAATAAGAACAAGAAACGGTCATTCGATCCTGTGGCTGCATATAAAAACAAGAAGAAGAAGAAGCATTGAAGAAGTAGTTATCTAAGGATATAGAATAAATAGGAAAATAATGAGAAAAAAAAAAGTACAGATAAACCAATTCTTACAACAACTTTCTCTGTACATTTCATTAAAAGAAGAAGAAAGAAAGAAAGAAGAAACATCTCAATCAACAAGTAAGTCAATTGAGAAGAGATTGAATTTGAACGCTCTTGTTCTTGCCTCCCTTTACAGGTTCACGTTCAATAGGCGAGCGGCTCAATGCAAGAAGAGGCTGAATATGTGATTTCATGTTAGGATCATCCATCTGGTAAACGCTCTTTAAATCAGATGATTTAGCAGTACCGATTCTAGAGCCAGAGTACATGGTTCTTTCAGAACCAGAAGACGAATTGTCTTCAGCAGAGTCTGGATTTGATTCGCCAGTGCTGCTGCTAGTTCTGTCTGTCAAACCATCTGAGCCTCTATTACTGCTTTGACTGGGAGAGGTATGTGGTCTGTATGCAGTCATTTGATGTCCAGTGGATAAACTGTTACCATGACCTAAGAATTGATAGTCCTGAGGCCGCTGACCGGGTACATTACCGCCAGGAGGAGTAGTAGTAGTTGGTTGAGGGATATTGGTCATGTTCATGTGCATTAAGTTATTATTAGCATGAGAAAGAAGTGGACTCAAATGACTATTTGGAATCCCTTGAACCTGGTTCTCTCTAAGAAGTTGAGCCATAAGACCGATTTCAGCAGCATTCTGACCTAACCTTAACAGATGGTTATTGACATCTTTCAACTCCTCTTGGAACCGAGACTGTTTAGCAAGAATGTTACCGAGTAACTCTTCATTGGTGTTCTCCGATTGAGGTTGAGGTTGAGATTGTTGATGTTGTTGTTGGTGAGACTGATGTTGGTGCTGATGTTGAGGTAGCGATGGAGGGTGAGATTGAGGTGAGGTCGAACCATTATTGACTTGTAAAGCAGGTGTCACTCGTCCACTGCTGCTATCACTACTCTCATGTTTTACGTGGTGCAACTGATTATGATGATGATGATGATGCTGATGGATCTGATCGAACCCAGGTGTATTAAAAACCGGCACCGAAGATGTGGTTTGGGTCTGTGTGTAGGATCCTGGATGATAGTGGACAGTACTTTGATGTGTGTGTTGCATATCAGACGACGTTTGAGGAGAAGTATTGTTGTTGTTCATAGTGATATAATGATAAGTATGGGAATGCACATGCTCGTCACGTTTGTCATTAGAATTGGAATCTTCATAAATGTGGATACTTTTGGTACTTTCAGTTTCAGGAGATTTGCTTTCAGCCTTACTGTGTGTATCATTCGTAATAACAATGTGTCGTTGGAACTTCTTCTTTGAACGATTTCCAACTCGTCTACGAATTCCTCTCAATGCTTCAAAATCATTACGTTTAAACGCATTTTCGATGTGTCTAAACTCCCAATTAAAATTAGATAACATTTTAGCAGTCTCCTCATTGATCCCAACCCGATTTCTAGTGCTCTCTCGGGAATGCTGACTCACCTTGTGGAACCCATACATACTGAGCTGTCTTACGAAAGATGCAATATTGGTGTGCCTGAAATAAAGGCAGAGAATCTGAGAAAAACGCTCCCCTGCGTTGATGAAAAAGCTATCCTCGGTGGGACTCCAGTGGATAAATTCATCTAATGAGGCATCTTCAAGCATTGAATATAATTTTTGAATAAATGGTGTTTGGTTCACCTGCAGCGACATATACGACTCAGAGTCCGTTCTCTTATCGTCATCTTTTTCAGTTGAAATGGGGCTGTTATTCGGAGATAATTTCACTGTGGGCTTTTGTTCATATACTGATTGTGTCTTGTTCATTTTGGAATACTTCTAGTAGTATCTTGTTATGTGTGTGGTACTTCTTATAAGAAACCGTTTTAATCGCGGTATTGGAAGAATGTTGAGAACAAATCGGTGAGGGTTTGGGGATACATGAATAAATGTCATTTATGTAATCCCCACCTGCATAAGCAAATGCGATCGCAAGAACGGTTGATGATTGCTATTTCGTTTCCAGGAACGAGAAACTTTTGACATTTAATAATTTGTTAAGTTTTTTGCGGGGTATTGCTTTAGTCGAAATGATCTTATTTCCCGATCTTGTACTGCATTTACTTCTATAATTAAAATCTGTCAACTTAGTTGACATCCCATAACCCTATTCCCACTATGTCAATATTCGCCCAAACGGCTTTAACGATATTTAAACGAATATAGAAAAACCAAAATTCTTTAACAATTAATATACAAATATGTCTACAGTTTCATTTACCGTCAATTGCCTTAAGATTGAGTGTTAAACGATGTATTTCCTTCTGTGAATCTTGATTCTATTAACCCTTACCTGCATTTCACGAGAACCCTAACTTTTTAGTATCATCTTATATAATACAACAGGATACTCCGACGACTCCCACCGAGGTACTGATAATAACCAATCTGGGTGTTATTCTAAGAATCTGAAAAGACAGTGCCCCCTAAATACATGCCAGTGAACAGATTGGTCTTAAAAATATCGAAAAATATCGGTGGCATCTCTATATAAATCTGACAGGATTAACAGCAACATACACGGATTTTTCATATATTTATAACACGATGTCTGTCAAAAAGTTCTATGCATGTGACTTGCAACTGACATTTCTCGCCTCTTTGGTTACTAAGCGATTGAATCATTCACACGCATAATGGTGGATACAGAGAGCATAGAATATTTACAAGATGTACAGAAAAATAATCCAGAAACTTGTTGTGTCTGAGAGAAAAACAAAGGAACATGTAAAAGAAATACATACTTATTAAGTATTAATTCAATAATAGTTATATAGAATGTGTTATTAGTTTAGTGTGGAGATTCGCATAATTTCATCCTTGCTCAATCGATCATATGCACTAATTTGCAATCATTGAACCGAGAGACACATCTATATAGCAACTTCAATGTGACTCATATTACGAAATATTGCTGTTGAAAGAAAAGAAAACTAAGGAGAGGAAAAAAAAAAATGCTGACAACTTGCAGATGTCAAACATTGGCTTAACTCAATACACCATATCTAGTAACTATACATAGTGCGTTTTCGTAAATCTCGCAAAATCGCACGTCATAATGCATGGCTAGACGACCTCAAAAAAGTAATATGGGATTCCGTTGCTAGTAAATGTACAGTTATATGCAAGTGAATTAGTATAAGCGTTACACCGAGTAGAAGTATTCAATAGACACGATAAGACCACTAAACCTAGTAGAATAGAGCACTCATAGGTTTAAATTGCTTTCGTTTACACATCACCAGAAATAAGAAAAGTAGGCCTTTCAAATCGTGTGTAATATTGAAGGGTTGATATCATTCAACATGTGTGTGATCA
>JAJMJH010000017.1:47500-50000 GCA_030568935.1 Starmerella lactis-condensi
TCCTATGAACGGTCGGCCGATTCTGAACAAAAAGTTAGAACCACTCGCTTTCACTTCGCATATGGGTTTGACACCCAAATACTCGCGCAGGCAATAGACTCCTTGGTCCGTGTTTCAAGACGGGTGGTAGACCACCATTTAGTAGAACCTGAGATCCTCGCGCCTAAGTGGGAACATTGACCACGGCTATAACACTCCGAAGAGTCACATTCCGTAGCTTTTATCTTCCCCTCAGACACGGTCCTACATGGTTAGCAGCCTACCCTTCCATTTCAACAATTTCACGTCCTATTTCACTCTCTTTTCAAAGTTCTTTTCATCTTTCCTTCACAGTACTTGTTCGCTATCGGTCTCTCGCAAATATTTAGCTTTAGAAGGAGCATACCTCCCATTTGAGCTGCATTCCCAAACAACTCGACTCCACGCCTAGAAACTACAATGGGGTCAGTGCCGTACGGGGCTATCACCCTCCGTGGCGCTCCTTTCCAGAAGACTTAAACACCGTTTCCCAGAATCTAGGCTTCAGAATACAATGCCTACAAAGTAGGCTTTCAAAACTGAGCTTTTGCTTGTTCACTCGCCGTTACTAGAGCAATCCCTGTTGGTTTCTTTTCCTCCGCTTATTGATATGCTTAAGTCCAGCGGGTAACCTTGCTTGATTGGGGGCCAAAAAGTAAATTAACTGCACAGAGTTAACTAACGTGTGCACTTCCATATTTTTCACTCCTAAAAGGAGCAGTACCCCATACCTAAGTGGTTGGGAGGAAGATCGGCGCTCCAACAAGCATGCTACTAGGAGAACCTAGTAGCGCAATGTGCGTTCAAAGATTCAATGACTCACGTCTGCAATTCGCATTACCTATCGCGCTTTGCTGCGTTCTTCATCGATGCGAGAACCAAGAGATCCGTTGTTGAAAGTTTTAAATTTCTTGGTTTCAGATTAAAAAAATAGAAGTTTTTAAGATTGGGCGCTGCCGAAGCAGTCACCCAAACATTCGCTAAGAAAACTTAGCAGTTCACAGTGGTTTTGGCTAAAAGCCTTCAGAAATGATCCTTCCGCAGGTTCACCTACGGAAACCTTGTTACGACTTGTACTTCCTCTAAATGACCAAGTTTGATCGAATTTGGTTTCACGCTAGAGGTCACCCTCATGCTAGAATCCTCCTAGGATCTCACTAAGCCATTCAATCGGTAGTAACGACGGGCGGTGTGTACAAAGGGCAGGGACGTAATCAACGCAAGTTGATGACTTGCGCTTACTAGGAATTCCTCGTTCAAGAGCAAAAATTGCAAAGCTCTATCCCCAGCACGACGCAGTTTAACAAGATTAGCCATTCCTCTCGGAAAAGCGTATTGCTCGCTGGCTGCGTCAGTGTAGCGCGCGTGCGGCCCAGAACGTCTAAGGGCATCACAGACCTGTTATTGCCTCGAACCTCCCCCGAATTGTCTCCGGTAGTCCCGCTAAGAGCCTGGAATCCACAAAGTGTGGATCCAAGCAACTAGCGGCCGAGGTCTCGCTCGTTATCGCAATAAAGCAGACAACTTACGTCACGAACTAAGAACGGCCATGCACCACCACCCTTCTAATCATGAAGCATCGCCAATGCGTCAATCCTACAGAAGTCTGGACCTGGTGAGTTTCCCCGTGTTGAGTCAAATTAAGCCGCAGGCTCCACTCCTGGTGGTGCCCTTCCGTCAATTCCTTTAAGTTTCAGCCTTGCGACCATACTCCCCCCAGAACCTAAAAACTTTGATTTCTCACACTGCGCCGACCCCCCATATAACAAGGGGCCGATTCAGAGTCGGCATAGTTTACGGTTAAGACTACGACGGTATCTAAGCGTCTTCGATCCCCTAACTTTCGTTCTTGATTAATGAAGATGTCCTTGGCAAACGCTTTCGCAGCAGTTAGTCTTCAGTAAATCAAAGAATTTCACCTCTTACTACTGAATACTGATGCCCCCGACCATCCCTATTAATCATTACGACGGTCCTAGAACCAACAAAATAGAACCCTCGTCCTATTCTATTATTCCATGCTAACGTATACGAGCGAAACGCCTGCTTTGAACACTCTAATTTTCTCACAGTAAACGCCCCCTATGAACGCACGCGAACGCACGTACTAGTAGGGCAAAACCGTAAGCGCCAAGTACAATCCGCTAGGATGACCTGGAGCCGACGGCGAGGTTCAACTACGAGCTTTTTAACTGCAACAACTTTAACATACGCTATTGGAGCTGGAATTACCGCGGCTGCTGGCACCAGACTTGCCCTCCAATTGTTCCTCGATAAGTGGTTTAAATTGTTCTCATTCCGATTATAAGACCAAAGGCCCTACATCGTTATTTATTGTCACTACCTCCCTGTGTCAGGATTGGGTAATTTGCGCGCCTGCTGCCTTCCTTGGATGTGGTAGCCGTTTCTCAGGCTCCCTCTCCGGAATCGAACCCTAATTCCCCGTTACCCGTTGCTACCATGGTAGGCCACTACCGTACCA
>JAJMJH010000017.1:55000-149364 GCA_030568935.1 Starmerella lactis-condensi
AGTCACATTCCGTAGCTTTTATCTTCCCCTCAGACACGGTCCTACATGGTTAGCAGCCTACCCTTCCATTTCAACAATTTCACGTCCTATTTCACTCTCTTTTCAAAGTTCTTTTCATCTTTCCTTCACAGTACTTGTTCGCTATCGGTCTCTCGCAAATATTTAGCTTTAGAAGGAGCATACCTCCCATTTGAGCTGCATTCCCAAACAACTCGACTCCACGCCTAGAAACTACAATGGGGTCAGTGCCGTACGGGGCTATCACCCTCCGTGGCGCTCCTTTCCAGAAGACTTAAACACCGTTTCCCAGAATCTAGGCTTCAGAATACAATGCCTACAAAGTAGGCTTTCAAAACTGAGCTTTTGCTTGTTCACTCGCCGTTACTAGAGCAATCCCTGTTGGTTTCTTTTCCTCCGCTTATTGATATGCTTAAGTCCAGCGGGTAACCTTGCTTGATTGGGGGCCAAAAAGTAAATTAACTGCACAGAGTTAACTAACGTGTGCACTTCCATATTTTTCACTCCTAAAAGGAGCAGTACCCCATACCTAAGTGGTTGGGAGGAAGATCGGCGCTCCAACAAGCATGCTACTAGGAGAACCTAGTAGCGCAATGTGCGTTCAAAGATTCAATGACTCACGTCTGCAATTCGCATTACCTATCGCGCTTTGCTGCGTTCTTCATCGATGCGAGAACCAAGAGATCCGTTGTTGAAAGTTTTAAATTTCTTGGTTTCAGATTAAAAAAATAGAAGTTTTTAAGATTGGGCGCTGCCGAAGCAGTCACCCAAACATTCGCTAAGAAAACTTAGCAGTTCACAGTGGTTTTGGCTAAAAGCCTTCAGAAATGATCCTTCCGCAGGTTCACCTACGGAAACCTTGTTACGACTTGTACTTCCTCTAAATGACCAAGTTTGATCGAATTTGGTTTCACGCTAGAGGTCACCCTCATGCTAGAATCCTCCTAGGATCTCACTAAGCCATTCAATCGGTAGTAACGACGGGCGGTGTGTACAAAGGGCAGGGACGTAATCAACGCAAGTTGATGACTTGCGCTTACTAGGAATTCCTCGTTCAAGAGCAAAAATTGCAAAGCTCTATCCCCAGCACGACGCAGTTTAACAAGATTAGCCATTCCTCTCGGAAAAGCGTATTGCTCGCTGGCTGCGTCAGTGTAGCGCGCGTGCGGCCCAGAACGTCTAAGGGCATCACAGACCTGTTATTGCCTCGAACCTCCCCCGAATTGTCTCCGGTAGTCCCGCTAAGAGCCTGGAATCCACAAAGTGTGGATCCAAGCAACTAGCGGCCGAGGTCTCGCTCGTTATCGCAATAAAGCAGACAACTTACGTCACGAACTAAGAACGGCCATGCACCACCACCCTTCTAATCATGAAGCATCGCCAATGCGTCAATCCTACAGAAGTCTGGACCTGGTGAGTTTCCCCGTGTTGAGTCAAATTAAGCCGCAGGCTCCACTCCTGGTGGTGCCCTTCCGTCAATTCCTTTAAGTTTCAGCCTTGCGACCATACTCCCCCCAGAACCTAAAAACTTTGATTTCTCACACTGCGCCGACCCCCCATATAACAAGGGGCCGATTCAGAGTCGGCATAGTTTACGGTTAAGACTACGACGGTATCTAAGCGTCTTCGATCCCCTAACTTTCGTTCTTGATTAATGAAGATGTCCTTGGCAAACGCTTTCGCAGCAGTTAGTCTTCAGTAAATCAAAGAATTTCACCTCTTACTACTGAATACTGATGCCCCCGACCATCCCTATTAATCATTACGACGGTCCTAGAACCAACAAAATAGAACCCTCGTCCTATTCTATTATTCCATGCTAACGTATACGAGCGAAACGCCTGCTTTGAACACTCTAATTTTCTCACAGTAAACGCCCCCTATGAACGCACGCGAACGCACGTACTAGTAGGGCAAAACCGTAAGCGCCAAGTACAATCCGCTAGGATGACCTGGAGCCGACGGCGAGGTTCAACTACGAGCTTTTTAACTGCAACAACTTTAACATACGCTATTGGAGCTGGAATTACCGCGGCTGCTGGCACCAGACTTGCCCTCCAATTGTTCCTCGATAAGTGGTTTAAATTGTTCTCATTCCGATTATAAGACCAAAGGCCCTACATCGTTATTTATTGTCACTACCTCCCTGTGTCAGGATTGGGTAATTTGCGCGCCTGCTGCCTTCCTTGGATGTGGTAGCCGTTTCTCAGGCTCCCTCTCCGGAATCGAACCCTAATTCCCCGTTACCCGTTGCTACCATGGTAGGCCACTACCGTACCATCGAAAGTTGATAGGGCAGAAATTTGAATGAACCAGCGTCGACAGAAGTCAAACGCTTCGACAAGTTATCATGAATCACCAAAACGAGGTTGGTTTTTATCTAATAAATACAACTCCGAAGAGTTTTGTGCATGTATTAGCTCTAGAATTACCACGGTTATCCATGTAGTAGTACTATCAAATAAACGATAACTGATTTAATGAGCCATTCGCAGTTTCACTGTATAGTTGCTTATACTTAGACATGCATGGCTTAATCTTTGATACAAGCATATATTACTGGCAGGATCAACCAGGTAACTACCAAATACGAAACTTGCGTTTCGAAAACCTCCGAAGAGGTGTAGTTTCTTAGTTGCACTCTTTCGAGCAATTACTAGCGAACTAGTAATATCCGATTGCCATTTTGGTTTCACCCGGACAGACTCCGCACAACGTAGTTGCGCATTGCCCTCCTGGTAGGCGGTCGCATGTGCTAGTCACTCGGTTAGGAGGATACCAACACAAGCATTCCGCCGTGAATTACTGTAAACGTTTGCTATCAGCTAACAATCCACAGAATCCATCAGGTCACTATGATGCGCAATGCACATAGCTACCCCAGTCCTCTCCGCTGATGCAAAAGCACTCAGCTAGGATTAGACTTCTGCTGCTAGGAAACACTAAACAGTCTAAAACCAGAGTTTTTACACTCGATTCCAGATCATCTAGTGTATGATCCGTCTCCAGTGCTCTGTGTTTTACCACTTCACACTTTTGACTTCTCATAAAAGACCCTTTTTTTCCACTATTTCAAGTAAGTCTCCACCTGAAAAATTATGATTACAAATTGAAATTCTGTCGAGAAGTGCTCATTTCGGCCAAATGTATGACTAACACACTTTTTTAAATTTGTCAACTGAAATTTCACATGAAAATTCCCAGTTTGTCACGCTCTGGCTAATTCGATTATTAACCTCGTTTTCCCAGCGTTCTCGCTGAGTCTGCCATCTGGTTTACTGTTCATATTCCTCAGATCACCGGTCTCCACATAATATCACCAAAACAAAACCCATACAAGCCCAAAAATGGGGGGTTGAATATTTGAGAAGTGGTACGAGAGGGATATTCAATCGCTTATTGTAATTAAATTGTCCCTTCTTGTTATTGCAGAGGTTAATATGATGGTTTATTAATTTAGAGTTAGTATGCGTTGATAGCAAACTAATCCTAGACTCAATTAGTTATCAAGTAACAATTGATCTTTTCATCGGTTGTTAACAGCAGATCGAACAGGAAGTTAGAGGAATTTACATGTATTTATTGGTTTTCTTTTATATTTTATTTATTTTGACAATATTCCAGTCTACTTGGTTTAGAAACTTATGTTGGGTTAAACTCAATGCATTTCATTATGTATACTAATTGAAGTACATATAAGATTAGCAATACTTTGTGAAATTTCGTTTGCAATAAATAATCTTGTAGTACAGGAGAAGAGTAGTCCAAAAAGATTACATAATTATAATGCCAATGTGACATTTAATCGTGTGACTACCTTGCCTTTACTGATTGAATACTTTGTTGCATTATCAAATGTAATGTTTTAGACTCTCAATTTTTCTTGTTTTTTGCATTCAGTCTCCATGTATTCTTACGCATCTGATTGTTAACTAAAATCTTAGGTTACGTGATACGGTGAGTACAGCAGATCTATTAGGATTTCAAGATCCCGTATCATGTATTTCATTTGTGACGTTTAATCATTAAACCGTTACGAACCTAACCTAATTATCTCAACTATTTCTGATGATCACGTGACATTCTTCTCTGTGGACCAATCATATCACCAAGAATAAAAGACGTTTTTATGTTTAGTTTCGCAATTCTGTTTACGGCAGTAGTTTACCAATAAATTGAGTGACTTTTTCTTTTAGTTGATAAAGAGGTGACTTCTATCAATTTGCTACAGTGCTATGCATAACGAGGTTACAATATACGTTTAACATCATGCTATAGATTTCAAAAGCTCATAATTCTGGTTACTTGATACTGTTATTAGTGTTACCGCATTTGTCATCAGTTTGAATTTCTTACTAGGTGTTTTCGTACGTGATTACTAATCCAAAGGTCACGTAGGAAATAATCGAAATGAAAGGTCACATAGCTCCCGCTGAGTAGTGAGTGCTCTAACTAGGATTAAAATTCAAAAAAGCTTATATAAGCGACATTATTTGATTAATAAGTGATTTATCAGCTGAAAGTTAACAGATATTACCTGGACAGTCAAATAGTAAACGACTTTACGCTTGTCAATGCTTACAGACTTCATGTAATAGGTAACTTACTTACTTACATAAGGATAATCATTTAAAGAACATAAGAAACGTACTAGAGATATAGTAAAAGTCTATGTTTTCAAATCGGTTAAGTAAGATATCTTTCAAGTATAGTAAATAATCTCTACATGTCTGACACACTAACTATCTGTTCAAGTAAATACCAAGTAAACACACTACTCTGGTCATCTACCTGTGAATGTAGAGAACTACATATTAAGTCTTCTAAGTAAAAAATTAAACGTCACTGCGTGTTTTTTGAATACAATTCTTTTCTCTTTTTGTTTCGTATCCTCAATACTCTTTTTCTAAATCACGGAGCGATATTTCTAAATCACGGAGCGATATTCTACAAAATATACCTTTATGCTCATTAGATGATTGAACAACTGTATATATATAACTGTGTTACTACGTACACTTTGAAAAAGAGAATCAGGAAACGAAATCATGTTTCTTCGAAAAAGAAGAAAAGGATCAAATCTAGGAGGTCCTAGTAATGGTCTAGGTTACGACATATGGTTTCAACCATTCGAGGCTCGTCAACCTCTATGGTCTATCCATATGCCGCCCTCTTATGGATAAGGTACCTGTCGACTAAGTACCTCACCCATATTCGGGTTTGCAGACAGTACAGCCAAGGATCGCTGTACTGTTAAGTAGATCCCTCGATGGAATCTCAGAAGGCCTTACATCATGATTGATGCAACAGCATGGTGTAGATGTATGATGAAAGAGGTGTGTAAAGTTCTAAGTAAACTATGTTATAGTCACGTAGTGTATATCCCCGTTTTACAATCACAGCTCTACAGTGTAAAGTGTGTACACAGACAAATTCTGTAAAGTGTCATTACATCCTTTTCCTGGTGTACTTATATCCCCTTCTCCCACTGTATATAAGAATACATTCTAGGCCATCTACAAAATCTATACTCGGATCTAGCGAAGCACGTTATGTTGCGGCTTCAGTTTACTCATCATATCAAACTTCATCAATTATAGCACAACAACCCAAACATGATCTTGACTATTTACAAGCGTACAAGAGTAGCCTGAACATTTAAGTTGCCTTCCCAATTTATGTCTTTACGTAACATCGAAAGAGAGCTCACTAACATCTACAACATGTTATTTTAACGCGTAGAAGTAAATCTGCTTGAAAAACTGAAAAAATAGCTGAAACCATAAAGAACATCATTAATTTATACCCTACATAATCTGATACTTCATTTTTTCTTCACAAATTGTTTTGCTTTCTTAAAGGATAACATTTCCCCTTGAATCGCATATTTATCAAATATGAAAAGTTGGAATCATAAAATCGAGCTGAACCCAAGGCACGTTCGTACTTTAGCGTGAGATTACATAACCATCACTAGTTAAATTTGCATGTTTACATCTCTAACATAATACCCAAGTCAACGTATGACAAAATACGTTTCCACGAAAAATATCACTAAATAAATACCACCACATGAACGTTTTAACTACTCTAAACTCAAAAGTTAAATACCTATATCTTGTAACTCTTTCTATTTCCGATTGATCCTCGTTTTTACGTTTCTGGAATTACAGATTAGTAACACTATTTCGAGTCAACTATGTATAAGTCAAGTATTGGTAGATGTACCACCATCACAAACGCCTACACAAAATTCATTAAAGAATTTGCATGGAAACCACAAAATTATAAACCTTTTTTCATTAAATCCAATAGTATATATCTATATACCTATTCTGATTTCTTCATAGCCTCATCAATCGCCCGCAATCTTTCAGGTAAAATAGGGTGACTATAATGGAACGTTGAATAAAGCGCATCAGCATCCACAGTACTCAAATTAGCCTTATGCAAGGTAGTAAGTGCCTTAGAAAGATTAGCTCCGTGCCCTAAACTGACTCCGAATCTATCGGCATCATACTCACAAGATCTAATGATGAAGTTTTGACCAAACTGAATAATAGCAGCAACAGGTCCCAGAGCATCCATAAACACCATTAAAGCAACAACAATAGGCATATCACCACTGTTGAAGTTCAAAGAACGGAAGAAACTCTCATTATTCAAAAACAATCCTAAAAGAGCG
The DNA here is from genome assembly GCA_030568935.1 of Starmerella lactis-condensi. Lineage (NCBI taxonomy): Eukaryota > Fungi > Ascomycota > Dipodascomycetes > Dipodascales > Trichomonascaceae > Starmerella > Starmerella lactis-condensi. Next base: position 61,704 of record JAJMJH010000017.1, read on the forward strand.
AAGTTAATAACCGAGCTCACCATACTAACACTGAGCAAAAGTAAGATATGATTTCTCTTCCAGTGACCTAATTCATGAGCCAAAACAGCAACAATTTCTTCAGTAGTATGATCCTTGATCAACGTGTCATATAAAACAATTTGTTTGTACCAAGGCATACCAACGAAATAAGCGTTTGAATGGGAAGAACGAGTACTACCATCAACAACATAAATCTTACCAAGCGGAAAATTCTGAGATCCAGCAAGTTTGAAAATAGAATCCTTTAATTCTCCATCTTCTAAGGGCTCATATTTGTTGAACGATGGGGCAATAAGAGTAGGGTATACGACCATAGCGACCAAATTGATAACAAGAATGAAACCAACCAAAACAATAACAAACTTGCTGCCGAAGTAACGAATGATACCAATCATCGAAGCAGCAATAGGAGGCAACAACAAAAAAGTAAGACCTAATGATTTGAACACGTCATTGAACCACAAGGATGTTGTTTGTTTATTGAACCCGAATTTCTGTTCAATAATGAAAGTACTGTACCACGAGAGAGGGAGGTTCAAAATAGTACTAGCAACAGAGAGAATCAATAACATGACAATGGAGGTAGTGATCTCACCTTTTTTGATATATTTGCTGGCAAAATCCTCACAGAAGTAGAAGAGTTTAGGGAGCAGATCATAATAAATGGAAGCAACATTTTCCATTAAACCAATGACTCTTTCAAAAATGCAAAATCTCAGTTTGGCTTTGCTGTAATCTTGGCTTTTTTTGAAGGTTTCGTCGTCAATAAGATTTCTGGCTTTGACGTCGGGGGGTGGTGCGGCTTTGCACTGTACTTTGTACTGACGAAGGTCAAGTGTGCTTTTGAAAAAGAAATCGAAAAATATACCGGAAATAATGATCGTCTTCCAGTCTATGATCTCTGAGAGGAGAGGCCTAACTACCTCATCTTTTAAAGTCGTTGACATGATGTGTAAGAAAGAAACCACAGTGGCCACGCAAGCTGTTTAGTTGTGTACACATTAGGTTTACTATTATGCATAATCCATTAACGCGGGCTCGGAAATTAAAAAAATTGTGAATAGGGGAACGTGTATCTATGTTTAAATGAAAATATTCTTAAGTATAACTGGTATTGGGTTAATATGGTTCCATGTATCTTACTGTGTACGTACATATGAGATATCTGTGTAACACTCAAAACATGAGGCTAGAATTCAACAAATTGGGCGGTTGGTGTAGTTGGTTATCACGTGTGCTTAGCATGCACGAGGTCACCGGTTCGACTCCGGTATCGTCCATTCTTTTTTGTTTTCTTCGCCTTCCTTTTTTACTAAGAACTTGATTATTTGTATCATGTGATTCGAAGAAAACCTCTATTTTTTATTTTTTTGTTGTGTTTCAAATAACAGATTTGGCTACATAGATTTTGTTTTGGGCTAGCTTCCAACAAATCGGGCGGTTGGTGTAGTTGGTTATCACGTGTGCTTAGCATGCACGAGGTCACCGGTTCGACTCCGGTATCGTCCATTCTTTTTTGTTTTATCTCCTCCTAACGCGTACATCAGTTCAGTAACGCGTCAAGGTAAAGCATTTTAAGTGACAACTTTTATGTGTTTTTGATTTCATTTTTTTTTTTGATGTATATATTGCTACTATTAGTACATACCCACTCACTCGTCCACTTCTAACTCCCAAAGACACAACCTATAGACTTCCCCTACTTACCTTATAAACAAACAAAGAGGATCTCAACAAAGTAATCACAATGTCGAAAGTCAAACAATCCGCTAAATTCATTGCCGAGAACTCCATAAACGTGAAAATCAATTATGACAAAATCAAAGAAGCAAGCGCTAAAATCAAGGAACAAATGAAAGTTTGTAAATATTCCCCCGACACCTGGTCTTCCCACCCCCTTAACCCAACCCCCGATTTCCCCCACCTTGCAGATTGGGTGTTCACAGTCGACCTTCTCAATTTCAGCTTCTGGTCAGATTTACCAAGATTCACAGTTACTTATAAATCTCAACAGTATACCGGGTACTGGTCTCTTGTAGCCTGTATTAATAGAGCACTTGACAATAACATCCCCCTAACCACCCCCTCCTTCTGGTCGTCACCTCAATTCACTATTGATGTACTGGCTGAAATTTTCAAATCAGACAATGAAATCGAAGTCCCTTTATTTGAAAAAAGATATGAAGTACTTAAAGAAGCTGGTGAAGTTTTCAAATCACGCCAAATAACTTCTATTGAAGAGGTGATCAGAGCATGTGATCATAAAGCCCTTAACCTAGTTGACTGGGTTACCCAGAACATCCCCTCATTCAACGACAAAGCTGAGTTTAAAAACCAAACTGTTTATATTTTTAAAAGAGCTCAGATTTTAATTGGCGATTTATGGGCTTGTTTCAGGTGTCAAGGTTTAGGACAATTCGACGACATTGATGAAATCACAATGTTCGCTGACTACAGAGTTCCTCAAATTCTGTACACTTTAGGCTGTATTGAGTACTCAAGCCATTTGAAATCGTTAGTTCAATCCAAGCAGTTGTTAAAGCCTGGATCTTCAGAGGAAGTTGAGATTAGGGGATGTTCTATATACGCTGTGGAACTTATAGTTAAGGAAATTCCTGGAATTAATGCTATATTAGCTGATTTTTATTTATGGGATACGGCTAAAATGAATGAAAAACAGAATACTGAAATAATTGAGTGTCATCGTGTAAGAAGTGTGTTTTATTGATTGGTTTGAACTGTCATTTTATTGGGGGTTGGGTGTTTTTTACCTAATGTGGTCAAGCAGTTCCCTTCTGATTATGCTTACGGGTTTGTTATATGCTAATGATAACCCTTGTAACCTTGCTCTGTTTGTAGCCATAGAAGCGTAAACTTCGTTACTTGTTTTCTTTTGGAATTCTTCTTTAGTAGTGTCTGGATCACCAATTCTAATTTTTGTAGTTTCGTCTACAGGTTGATCTGAATCACTCATTTGATTAAGGTGAGGCCTAGTTTCTTGTAGTGTGTTATGGTTTCAAGTTTAGTTATAGCCCAACTTGATTAGCCAATCCAATGTTGTGCGTTGGGAGTTCACCACGTTGGGACCATTTCTGTCCCCTAACTAAATTCATTTCCATAGCATGACATAAGTAGTCTCATCCTGTTGATTATAAAAACTGTCGTGTTTTCGCGGCTTGAAATTCAAATTCAATGAATTCTTACCGTAAACAGCAATTTGATCGTCAATAATCATAATATCCTCTTGTAAACCGCTTATCTCCACAACATGTGTAGGTCTTCCCTCACCAGTATAAGATCCCATATAAGGCCCCTTATATACATGGAAATAAAAATTGACTTCATTTTCACCGTTTTCATCATTTAACACTTCAATTACTGGTGGTTTGCCATGCGTCTCATTATTAGTTAAGCTAATTTCAGGCTTAGGGTCATTGTCCACCAACCCCGCATTCAGATCTGCAGTGTTCCGTTCGTGCGGCATATCAGCATTAAAAACAGTTTTTTCAAGCTCTCCCTTCTTTTTCATTTTAGGAAACTTATAATCTCTGCTTAGAACCATACCGCTTCTATCCTCCACTAATTCAATGCACGTCTCATCAGTAAGAATTTTGACATTCTCTTCCTTGACTCCCAATAAAAGCACATGAGGATTCATACAACAGTCGAAAACTATACAACTCTTACCGGATTTGTCTTTGTCTTCTCTACCATTCGAAACAACAATAGGGACAACCCAGTCGCCATTATTAGAGATCTGCATAGCAATCTCAGACGCATCTAATGTTGACGGGCATTCAATTTGATGATCACTGCAAACGTTAATAAATACTTTAGTTCCGTTAGTTACATCAACAGTTTTAATCACGTAGCCAGGAACAGGATCAAGAATCATTTGGATGAGTAAAATCGCAAGGAAGCCCACGAGGGTTATTTAGGGTACGTAAGTAAACAACATAACATAAGACAACTTACCTGTACTTGAAACACACCACTGTAACGAAGTACATGTACGTATATATAATAATGTAATTATAAACAACCTGCTGTAATATCTAAATGAAATGAAACAAATATGTAAGTTTTCCAGTGTATTTCAACTGCATTTCAACTGCGTTTCTACTGCATTTCAACTGCATTTCTAGTGCGTTTGTAGTGTACACTTTATAGCCATAGCTTCGGCTTACATTACATTAGCTTAGCTTAGCTTAGCTTAGCTTAAATGTCATGTGGATTATGTAGTGTATGTGGCCTGCCCTTCCCTCCTATAAACTGCGTTTAGTAATTACCATCGAACATAAAAAAAATAAATTACCTAAGAACCAAACCTCATGGTTGAACTGCACAGAGACTACGTTTCGAATGTAACCAGCACAGATTTCCCCGGAACTAATTACGGAGAAGACAATGCATGGAATTTAGAAAAATTCAAAGCTAAATTCGACATCGACATTTCCTACATGTCCGAAGACTGTGCTAACTTCGATTTAAAAGGCATTGACACCTCATTCGCCAATGCATTCAGACGTATTATGATCGCAGAGGTTCCATCTATTGCTGTTGAAAAAGTTTTCATTGAACAGAACACAAGTGTTATTCAAGATGAGGTACTTGCCTCCCGTATCGGCCTTATTCCGCTTAAAATCAATCCAGACGTTATTGAATGGCTTACTGATCCGTATTTGGGAAACGAGGCGCATAATGTAGACAATACAATTGCCTTTAGAATGAGCGTCAAATGCGAGCGCAGACCAGACGGTTCAATTGTTAATGAAAGTGTGTATGCCAAGGATCTTGTTTACCAACCTTTCGAAGGTCAGAATTTAAATTCTGTTCCTGAAGTAAGTTACCCTAATATCTTGGTTGCCAAACTAAGACCAGGCCAGGAGATCACGCTTACCGGATGGGCAATATTGGGTGTTGGTAATGACCATGCTAAATTCAGCCCTGTTGCCACAGCCAGCTACCGGTTAATGCCTAAAATCGATATTATTGGTGACATCACAGGCGATGATGCCGTTAAATTCCAGAAATGTTTTCCTGAGGGAGTCATTTCTTTAAAGGACGGTAAACCTGTGGTTGTTGACCCAAGAAGGGATACAGTGTCTAGAGAAGTATTAAGACACCCTGAATTCGAGGGTAAAGTGAAACTTGGCAGACAGCGCGATCATTTCATTTTCAATGTGGAAACCACCGGCGCCATGCATCCTGCTGAAATTTTCTTGAAAAGCGTTGCTGCATTGCGTGAGAAGGCGTCTATTTTGCAGGAGTGTAATCTAGAGTAGGGATATTAATTTAATTAAATACGACATTTTTAGAAGGGTGTCCGCTGTGGACACTGTGGAGTGTGGATACATTAACGTAAACAAATGGGCACGGTAAAAAGATGAAAGGTCACACAATTCACTTGAACAGTGTAGCCAATAAAACTATAAATAAGGGACTTGTATGTATATGTTTACTACAAAAATTTAAATAAGCAACACGACAACACACGTCTGTTTACATATATGTTTACGTGTTTACGTGTTTACGTATGTTTACGTGTGTGTGGATATTGGATATTGGGTTGTGTGTAAAGCAGGTAATGTGTACGGTAATGTGTAAAGTATGCGTAAAGTAATGCGTAAAGTAGACACAAAAGTTATATAGATCTCCAACGGTAATGTATACAACCGATTATTATACATGTAAATATTTAGTCTCTACGCGTATCGACATGCCGCTGCAAGGTAAGAAAGCTTCATGTTTCAGTTCATCACCAAGCGAAAACTGTAGATCGCCACCTCGGTTAAACAAGCTGCCCCAACTAACCACCACACTGTACGTTCCAACATGATTAGTATCATAATTATCAAAAAGCAAGATCGAAAATAAAATACATGAGTATCTAACACTTTATACATATATATAAAAAAAACAGTTATAAACAACAGCAAACACCAACCATTGGTTTTTCGGTCCCGAAAAAATAATACACATAACATATATATTTATACGAACGAACATCCCCACCAGAAATTCCAGTGAAGAATAGGAGAAAATTAACTACGATACAGCAGCTTACGTTTATATGGGGCACCACCGTGAGCAGGATTCTTCGTTTTAATGACACCAAACCGTTCACTTTGTTCGGCGAACATCTCACACACTTTATAATGAACCATATCGATGGTGAACTTCTGCCCATGTTTTTTACTCAGTTCCTCAGCAATGAAGAGCCACTTCGCACGCTCGCTCTCGTCGAGTTTAGACTGGAATGCAGCACAATCACTCGCAGACCAGAAGAAAGTGCCGCCTCCCTGCTGCCCAATGAGAACTTGGTATCTGTTACGTGCTGCTAGTTGGTTCTGACAACGCACTTTTGATGCAATTTCCGCCCAGGACTTGCCCTCGTTCTTCAACTTCAAAATGAGCTCATCCTGCTCAGGCGTGTATTTACTTTGTTTGCGATTCCGCGGCTGAGGATCCGCTTCTAGAGCATGTGGATACGCCGGAACGATGTTCTTCAGCGGTGGCTCGCACATCTGGATTGGTAGCGCTATTATATCGACATGATCCTTACCCCCGCGGTCCAACGGGTCCACATTGAGGTGTGGTGGGTAGGCACTAGTCTCGTCGTCGCGGCTAATAATAGCCCAGTAGTACCCTCCCGGCGGCTTTTCACACACTGGAGGCCCGATATGCCCGCTGTTCATGGGCATTCCCGGAACAAACGTTGGGGTTATGAGCAGGTTGTTGTGGTCATTAGAACCATAGTCTCTCATGGATATGGACATACGATTGGACTTGCTTTTCACTTTTTTATGTTTAGACTTTGATTTTGACACTTTACTTTGCTGTGGAAACGACTCAGAGGGCTGTTTAGAGTGCCCCGCCGACCGCGGCATTTTAGGTCTTACTGGATACCCAAACTGGTCGTTATATGGGGGCCGCAAGAGTGGAGATGGATGCGGGTAATAAATAGGTTTCTTCTGATGCGGGTATTGTGGCCACGTAGCGTTTGAGGGCTCGTAATGTTTCGGATACCGTGGGTACTCAGTTTCCTCAAAAAAGGGGGGTACTCCGTGGACGTAATGCGGCTGCTGCAAATGATGCTCGGGATTCCAAACCGCTTGCTGCGGCTCGTATGCCCAGGGGGGGTTGGGAGCTCGTGGTAACGGACTTACATTGTCGCGCTTTGGAGGACGTGGTGAAGTAGGATCAGCGGCGGATTTATGCCTCATATCCCTGCTTTTTATATCTAGTTTTGATTTCGAGGGAGTTTTTATTGCAGATTGACCGTCGAAACGTGCGCTAGGGTCAGTAATCTGATGTTTCTGTCTATACGTTAACCGGGAAAAGGGTACATTTTCTTGGTGCTTATTGACGACTTGTTTGTCGATTACTGCATCCAAGCTCGCCATAGAAGCTGACGTAGGTTTTACATGTTCACTTTCTTTAAAATTGCAGTTTTTAAATGTTTTAGGAATGCTCCAATTGCCAAATAATGGAGTTGGTGAGCGCTTGGGGGGGTGGGGTGAAATTGTCAAATTTGGGTAGCCACTAGTGAGACTTTGTGATTCACCAGGTTTGGGGTTCTCTGATTTTGATCGAAAATGGTAATTCACGTTAATTGGCTGGGGTTTACTAGCGGTTCTACTAGTGCGGTAGGTTTGGAAGGTATGTATGCTATCCATTTTCAAGGTCAGGAACAATTTTTTGTTTATAATTCGAAGGTCTGGCAGTAACCTATTCAACGAAACAGCGATACTACGGAAATATTTAACGATTTTTTGGCTTTTTTTAATTCCTTTAAATCAATTGTATATACTAAACTAGCTTATATTTGTGGAAATTTACATCGTAAAAATATGAATTTAATCAATTGTAATTAATCTTCATAGAAATGGATAATCTTTTGTTAAAATTACAATGGGGAGAGTTATTTATTTTGCAACTTAGAATAATGGTATATTATTTGGCCTGCGATGAAATTATTTAGCTGACATGTAATGGTGCATGGGATAGGGTGGGAGAGAACCCTTAACCATATGCACGTTTTTATTAAACGTTGGTGCATATTATCTGTACAAGGATGTACAACTACCAGGAATTTGCATGAGGGTAGATCCGCGTGCTTAGATAGGATATAGATACATGGGGGGGGTGATCATTGGGGGGATGGGTTGCTAATTTGTGAATTTAAAGAGGAATCGAAATTTAAAGTCAATCGAGATGGGGGGGTGGCGACAGGCCGCGTTGAGACAGGGGCGTTTACCGTTGTTTCAAACACCAATATGCACATGACAGGAGAAGCGACTAACGTAACGATGAAGACGACCCAGCAGGATGTATGGCATAATTATATAGCCGAAAGTATATAAAAATCAGTTTGTAAATAAATTTAGCGAGAAAACAATCGTGTTTGACGAGACGAGTGTGGATATACAGACCTATACTTAAACTTAAACGTGAAACAGTCAAACCACACACATGGATACTGACATCAACAAAAACAATAACAAAAACAATAACAACAACAAAAAAATTTTGAGGACGGAAAATTTTTGCGTTCTAAAAGGAACACTTAAAATAAGATTTTCGTAAACAAAGAAAAAAATTGTGGATATTGTGGGACTTATTAAAGAGATATTTATTAGTAGAGGGGGGTGTGGTTCCTGAAATTAAAGGGAGAATGATGTGTACATGGATGACGATAATCAGTTAGTACCGAGGGAATACTTAGTGAATTATAGAGTATATAAAATATCGATTCAATGGCGTTGGAAATAACAAGCTCTCAAACTTGTGCTGGTTGTATCTAAAGTGTTTATAATTGATTTATCTGCGTATATAACTTTACTTTGTTTATAGTCGTTTGACCCATGCCATGCCATGTGTTTATGTGGGTTATAGGTACTTTGTGCTACAGTGCGTTAGTTAGTTAGCATGTGTATATACCTCCCAATACAATAGAATACCATATATCAATACGTACTTTATATTTACATACTTATTCGCCATGCCCACCATTCAATGCTTAAGATTACCAAAACCAAACTTGAAAAAAAAATAAAAACTCCCCGCACTTAAACTGTCCACTTTTGGTCTCGCTACAGTCGTGAGCTAATTGTTGCCTTGTTTGATTGCTACCCGAAGGCGCTAAAATTAGTAATCAAAACTACCCCACAAAGCTTATCTCTTCATACTCTTATCTTAGAATACACGATCATAGTAATAACTATAGCACTACTAAACAAGATTAGCGAATAAGATATACGAAATTTAAATCTAGTTTACATCCTAACTTGACGGTTTGTAGTGGGTAATAGCAATTTGCTAAATAAGGTTTAGGGTAATTTTGTTTGTTTGTTAACACTGAGCCAAATAAAAAAAAAAATCCTGAACACAACATCTTTTTAAGCAGCCCAAATGTAACCTCCCAATCTTTCATAACCACAACCCCACACCCACCAATACCCCCCACACACATACACCACAACATAGCTTAGCTTAGCTTAGCATAGTTTACTATTATTACGTATGGTATGGGATCTGGTCCGACATGAAATAACAAGACCACACGTTGCGTATGCCGTTACTGGTTTTGCGCTAATTCTATTTGGAACTCTTTCCCTGTTTCTGAAAGAGAAACTCTATATCGGCGAGGCCACGAGTGCCACTATCTATGGACTCATTGTAGGTCCACATTGCCTCAACTGGTTTTCGCCGACGACGTGGGGAAACTCTGATTATATCACAATTGAAATCAGTCGAATTGTTTTGATTGTTCAAATTTTCGCCGTTGCGGTGGAATTGCCTAAAAAGTACATGCTGCGGCACTGGTGGTCGATCTTTGTGCTTTTAGTGCCCGTTATGTCATTTGGCTGGGTAGTTTCCTCAGTGTTTATTTGGAAACTCGTGCCGACATTACGTTGGATTCACGCTTTGTGTATTGCTGGCTGTGTGACCGCCACTGATCCAGTTTTAGCCGCAGCAGTCGTAGGTAAAGGCAAATTCGCCCGCCGTGTGCCTGGCCATTTGAGAAATATCTTGAGTGCAGAATCTGGATGTAATGATGGTATGGCGTTTCCTTTCGTTATCATGGCAATTGATATTTTGAATGACGAGAAGAACCCACCAGAGGTTGCTAAAAATTTCTTGGCTATTGGCATTTTATACAGCTGTGTGCTTGGTGTCCTAATTGGTGTTGTTATTGGGTACCTAGCTCGACACTTGATTAAGTTCGCAGAGAAGAAGAATCTGATCGATAGAGAAAGTTTCCTTGTTTATTATTTCTGTGTTGCTATTTTCTGTGCTGGTGTCGGTACTTTATGTGGTGTTGATGATCTACTAGTGGCTTTTGCTGCGGGTGCTGCATTCAGTTGGGACGGTTGGTTCGCTAGAGAAACTGAAGAAAGTCACGTGTCTAATGTCATTGACTCTTTATTGAATACGGCATTCTTTGTTTACTTTGGCGCAATCGTTCCATGGCCTGATTTCAACAATTACGAGATCGGAATCAAGGCTTGGAAACTCGTTTGTTTGGCTATCATCATTTTGGTTGTTCGAAGAATCCCGATTATATTGGCATTGAAACCTATTATTCCGGATATCCACACATGGAGAGAAGCGTTTTTCTGCGGTCATTTCGGCCCAATAGGAGTCGGTGCAGTGTTTATGGCTTTGCTGGCCAGAGCTCAATTAGAAACACATTCTGAAACCCCGAGCCCAGACCTCCTTCCAGTGGATCATCCTCAGTACATTTTGGTAAGGACTATCTGGCCAGTATCGTGTTTCCTAATTGTAGCGTCAATCATTGTACACGGTTCTTCAATCGCTGTTTTCACTTTGGGTAAACGTATTAACAACATGGCGATCACATTGACGTATACAACTGGTGGTAACGAACCATCATGGATGTCACGTTTGCCTCGTAAGAATACTGATAATGGTGGATTACTGCAATTGCGTCGTATGGAAACTGAAGAGCCGTATAGCCAGAGAGTTGTTCATCGCAAGGTTCTCAAAAAGGGAAACAAGAAGAACAAGCAAAAGAATAAGGATAAGCTGGAGAAGAACCAGAACCAGAACAAATTTACCAGGAAGCAACAAGAAGAATCCAATCCTAATGCTGAAATTGTTCATGGTGACCCTAAACACGAGATCATCATTTTGACTTTTGATGCCGATTTCGAACATGCTGGACATGTTTCTAAACACGTTGAAGTGCCAGCATCTAAATTTGAAGACCTCAAGCTTGAGGATATCAAGGCTTATAAAGAGGGCGATCAGATTGCTATTGAAGACAAAGAAGGTAATGGAATTGCTCAAATCGATGTCGACTCAGATTGTGGTGATATCGTCGGTCAGCCTCACTTAGGATTGCGTGCCATTGATGACGTTGTTGATCCTGAACAAAGAGCTCAGGAACATGGTGATTACGATGAAGGTGACGGAAGTGCTCCTACTAATACTTCTGATGGTAAAGGTGATGATTCTGCTGCTGTCACTGATGATGAAACCAACACTGACGTCGAGACTAAACGGAAGAGTCATCAACGACCTCGTCGTAGACTTTCACGTATCGGAAGCAGGCACAAGAGAGGACAGCATGCTTATGCATACCAAATTGATGATCACGTTGTCGTTGAGAACAATGATGGTGATGTTCTTAGGAAGTACAAATACATCAAACGTGGTGATGCTCCTAAACGTCCGTTCTGGCAGCGTGTTAAACACTTGTTGCCGCACTTCGCTGATATCAGTAACGAGAAACAACCCCATGATAAAGATTTCAAGGACTACGAGAACTCACCTCAGAACATGCTTGTTCCAGATGCTGATTCTGGTAAACCTGAGCATACTATGAGCCCTGAAGAGGAGGATTATCTACGGAAGAAGCTCGATGAGAAGGTACAGTCTGGTGAAATTTCTAGTGATGGAACAATTTTAGATACTAAAGAACTACCTGGATTAGACGCTGAAGTAAAGACTGACGCTGAGGCCGACGACGATAATTATAATGATAACATCACTGAGGATGATAATATCTCTGAAGACGAGTATGTCACCGAAAACAATGACGAAGATGACGACGCTGAACCTGAGACTGCTGTTGAACGTAGAAGAAGATTGGCTGCGTTAGGTATTCATGAAGACGAAAATGATGCTGGAGCAGAAGCCGATACTGAACACGAGGAAGGTGATGGCAATGACACCCCTGAAGGAGATAACGAACCGAGAATCACTTTCAAACTTCCTCAGCCTCCTCGTTGATTATAATTCTAATCATTCTATTTGGTGTTTGGTCTCCTCTGTGTGCTTCTATACGGAGAAACAGTGGATCGAAGAATGTTTACCTTCTGTTTGTTTGTTTACATTTCTTCTTCAGTTTACATTTATCAATTCGATTTTAAATTCTATTATTTATCTACACTTATTCATCTATCAATACCTATTGCTTGACATGGATTCACGCGTAACCCATGTCGATGCATGATCAATTTGCCCTAGCCCAAATATATCCCGCTTTGCAATTTCGTTTTGGTTTTTGGTTTTTGGTTTTGGCTCTTGGTTTTCTTATTAATCTCTCCAAACAAATTGATTACTAAGGATGAGAAAAAATAAACAAAAACAACATACAAATTGGGTAAGGGCATTTCACCCTCCCTCACTAAGTGAATGACAAATCGTATTTTCTATTGTACGAATCGTTATAACCAAGTATGAACAGGCCCTATGCTGCTAAACTCCAAGAGCTTCTTCAGGCATCATACAACCTCCCCAATGCTGTCTGTGATTTAGGACGCATTGAACTAGGCCCCTTAGAACTTGAAGAGGTCACTAAACTCATCTACTCTCGTAACCGTAATAACATCGATGCTAAAGCGCATTACTTGCTCGCAGCGTCAGGTTTCAATGCTGAGCAAGTTCTCAACGATATTTCTCTTATTAAACTCACGAAACCCGATACTTCTGTGCTCGATTCCACCGCTCCTAAAGACCATAAATCTGAGCTTCAAATTGCTGAAAAGCAAACCGTTCAGAAATCTAGTAATCTTAACCTGAACTTATTAGACCCCTCACAAACTGTCGTTGCTGCAATTGACCCTATTGTCAGCCAAAGTTCTAAAGATTTCGAGGAGTTCTTATCTAAGCATTTGAACGCTGATTGGGAAGGTTATAAAAACGAGATTTTAAGTGTTGTTGGTGACACTAAATCTCATTCAAATGACTTGTTAGACACTAATAGAATCGGACTGAAAATTTTGGGCCCTGCAAACCTCACTCCTACTTTGTTAACTAGTAGTATGAAGGCCTATGCTGAGATAATCATTTCACTGTGTGATCACGAGTTAAAGCTACCTAATTTGTCTTCATTGCTTGCAGAAGCTGCTAAAAGGTCCGGAGAGAATAGAAGTTATGTTGCTGATAGCTGGAAAGTTCTCAATTGCAAATCACCTTTGTCATTTTTGGAACAACAGTATCGTGAATATATCGAAAGTGAGATCACTACACATAGAACAGAGGCTAAATTAGGCGGAGTTCCCACGAATTTTAATAAAATCAAGGCGTTTGTTGGACTGAAATATCATAAACACAACAAATGGGATCCTAAATTGACGCTGGTTAATAAGACTCCTATTTGGGCTTACCTCTATTACCTATTAAGAGCGGGTTACCATAGTGAAGCTTTGCAATTGGTTTTGGAACGTAAGGATATCTTTGAGAGTATGGGCTCCTCATTCGCTGTTTACTTCAAGGCTTGGGTTGACTCCGCTGACTACACATTGTCTCCACATTATGCTGAGTTAATCAGAAGCGAGTACCACCAGCTTTTCAGACCAGGTGCCCAATTTGATCCGTATAAGCAGGCTCTTTACAAGATCATCGGTCGCTGTGATTTAAGTAAGCGTACTTTACCTTTGGTTGCTACTACTACTGAGGACTGGTTATGGTTACAGTTCTTGTTGATTCAGAAGGATTCGTCTTATACCATTGAGAACTTGAGGTCTTACATTTTGGAAATTGGTCCTATTCATTTATCTCAGGACCCGGTGAAATATTTCACTATTCTTGTTTTGTTAGGGTTGTACCCTAACGCCATCTCGTTCTTACAAAACAAGGACCAGATCCACACTGTTCATTATGCTGTTGCTTTAGCGGCTTCTGGTCAGCTTACATCTGAGTTAGCAGACAAGTGCAACTTCAATGAGTTATTAGGGAACTATACTAGCCAATTCCGTCAGGTATTACCTAGTTTGGCAGTAGACTACCTAACCCTAATCAACCTCCCAACCACCAGTAACGAACAACAAAAAGAACAACAGCACAACGCAAGTTATGAAGCTCTTCAAGAGTTGATTTTGGAAACAAGAAGATTCTCTGAATTAATTGGTGACATTACTACATTCACTGACCATATCGTTCCGGGTAGCATTGAGAAACGCAAGTCGTTATTAGGCTTACCTGACAAACACGCATACTTGCAGAAGATTGCTCATGGTGCTGCTTTGAAAGCAGATAATGATGGTAGAGTTATTGATGCTATTTTACTTTTTAGACTCTCTGAGGATCTGCCAATGGCCCTTAAACTTATCAACACTGAGTTAGGGTTGTTGTTGTCTAATGTCCAACTTGGTCAACCAGTTTCCAATTCAGCTAACTCGTTTGATATCCTCCAGATCGCTCGTAACATTATGAAGATTGATGCAGACTATTTGTCTACTCCAGCAGCCAGTTCTAGTCTAGTAAGCAGAGACGTTTGTTTGATGTTATTAGCTATCTCTGATTGCATCGACTTGCTCGCTAAACAAGAATGGCAGCAATGTCTAGATCGTATCTCTCAAACTGGATTGATTGTTCTTTCTCCTGAAACTGCTATTAATGAAGTGCGTGCTATTGCGCAGAATTTCTTATCTTATGATGTCTGTATTTCAAGGAACATTCCTCATATCTTGCTTATGGCAATGACTTGTATTGTAAAGATTATTGAAGGATTGAAGACTTCAGGAACAGTTGTTGGTGCTAAATTACTTGAACAGTATAGAAACAGAGCAAACAATTGCATGATCTATGCTGGGTTGATTCAGTTCCGTATGCCTCGTGAAGTTTATGGGAAGTTAACACAATTAGAAGCTGATATTGCATGATTTCTTTCTGAATGTAGATGAACTGTCTAATACAAAATTATATATGTACTGTTAATGTTAAGAAATAAACCGTTTCGAAAAGACGTTCACGTTGTTATGGGCGATTTATGCATCTTTGTTGACATCCCGGTTACATAAGAAAAACCGCCGCGTGGATTCGACGTAGTCAGGATCATTACTAATCACATTGCGTATCCACTTAGACAACTTGTCTTGTACTCTCTTTGTTTTATACCTCTCATCGATTAAATAGATAACCGCATAATCATGTAAATGCCTGATTGCTCTACCAACACACTGGTTAACTGCTTTCATTGCCACATTCTCATAAAAAAGTTTAGCATTTTCTTTTGCTTCCATTGGTGTAGCACCGTTTTCTAAAGATCGGCGTTCAATGAAATCACGTTTAGCTAGCATTTCTGCACTAAAAGCATTGGGGAATGGTAAACCTACCATGATAACTGCACGTGCTAACTCGTCAGTGAAGTTAATACCTTCTGATAATTTACCACCAACAACAGCAAGTAGCATTGCTCCTTGAGGATTAGTTTTCACTGCTTTAGAATATTCTTCAAAAGTATCAACTTTACTAGTGTTCACTTCGAAAAACATGCGTTTCTTGCTCTGTAATTTGGACCATAATCCACTTGTCTTCCAGAACTTGATGACTTCTAATAGGTAGCTATACCCTGGAAAAAACGCAACAATTCCACCACTGATGATATTAGAACAAATTTCTAAAAAGTAGTGTCCAAGTTGGTTAAGCACTTCAGGGTTTGAGCGATTAGCAAACGTGAACTTCAAATCAGATAATGGCATAACAAGAATCTGCGAGTCTGGAATAATATGATCATATGATTTGATTTCAATTTCCTGTTTAGGAATACTAGGAACTAAAAATTCAGTGAAATCCGAAGTTGGTTCCATAGTTCCACCAGCAAGTACTAACATTTGACACTCGTTTAGAATGTTCTCAAAGGCGGAACTCGGATCCAGCAAAAGATATTTCAAAACTTTTTGTTGGGATTTAGGACCATTCGGTTCTGCATCTAGGTAGATTTTTCCTACTGCTGTGGGATCAGTTGCTACTAACATGAAATCCACCAAGGAGCCCAAAGATGAAGACTCCACGTGACCTGCACCATCACTGTACTCGTCACCATTGCCCAATGATTGAATATAAGAATCCACTATATAAACAAGTTTAGAATCATAAACAAACTTGCTAAGTTCATTGAAATCCAGGAGATCAGCATTACCTCTAGCGAACAAGTCTAAAACGTTGATTTCAGTTCCGAGTTTCATTTGATGTTTAGGCAGATACTCCTTGAAAAAGGCCTCTAAAGATCTCGCCAAAACAATTACTTGGGAAACTCTTTTTTTGTTTTGGAAACTAAGCCGTGGACCGAGCTTGCTTAAGTACCTTGTCAAACCTTCAATCGCTCTTTGAACGGTAGATTCTGATAATTGACAAGAATTCAAAGATGAAACAGTATCGTTGATGTTATGCGCTTCGTCGATAATAACCACCGAGTTAGTCAAACTGATGTTTAATGCACCTCTTGTACGTTCAACAACAAGTAGAGGGTAAGGCACGCCAATTACTTCAGCATAAGGAACTGCTTCACGAGCTCCATAATATGGACATGCAGAATGTTGTTTGCCGTACGTGGCAAGGTCTTCTATATCCATGATTTCACCAATCACTTTATCACGAACACGTGACGACTCGTGTCTATATGCACACTTACCCTGAGCTTGCAGATCCCTGCATGCCTCGTTCATTGCTAAAAGTGAGGTCTTTTTTTGAACTTCAGGTTGAATGCAAAGTTGTTTTCTGGATCCTAAAGTAACATACCTAGGAGGTGGAGTGATTTTTATTTTGGTTAAAGCGTCTGCAATTTGGCTTAATTGTGAATGTGTTCGTGACGTAATCACTATCTTCTCATCGGTTTGTAGGGCTTCATACTTATCTTCTACTCGGCTAGCTTCATCAATTCCTAATTCAAACTCGTAATTAGAAACTAGATCAGTAGCTGAATTAGATGGCTCGGTTTCTAATAAAAAGGGCGTTATATCATCACCACTTTTCCTTTTCCCAGTAGATGCTTGTGGTGGTTCTTTTTTAACTTTCTTTTTTAATGGAAGTTCAATTTTAGTGGACTGAGCTGCCAATTCTTTAGCACGTGATATAACTTCTGTTTGGGTAATACGTTCTTGTTCAAAGGCGTCTATTTTGGCTTGTTTAGTTTGGTTGACTAACCAAGTGGGACCACCTTCTTCTTCGATTTTTTTTAAATCTTCGTTCAATTGACGAACTGATTTGTCTCTAAGCCATGCAATTGAGGGACAAAGTAAACTTAATGTTTTGCCGGTTCCTGTGGGGCTTTCTATAATACCTACTTTTTTCGTGCTTAGTATTTTATATAGATCGTTCATTAATTTCAGCTGTTCATCGTAGGGTTCATATGGATGACCGAATTTGTTCATTTCTGGCATACTAAATTATTGATATCGAACACTGAACGAGGCGGCAATACTTTTTTTTCTAATGAAGTGGAAACGTAACCAGTTAATGTATGTGCAATTAGTTAGCTAGGTACGTACTTAATTAATCACTTTTACATTCCTTACCCTGAGACTTTTGCCGGTTCCTTTCAGCTTACTTTTCTGCCTACTTCCTCTTATTTTTGTTATTATTTGTTTTTTGTCAAAAGTCACAATCTTTGTAACGACCTCCCAACGACACCTCATCTCACCTTAACGGCAGCTAGCTAAGCTATCTAAGCATTAGCATAAGCACACACCTCTAAAGCTCCACCTCCACCGTATTTTGATAACTAATCACCCAAATCACACACACCTACGTATACCCCCCCCCCCCGGTCTTATGTCTGGTGCTGTCCAACGTCGTCGTGGTGCCCCCGCCGGCAGAAATGCCTCTAATGAACCCTCGCACTCTAAAACAAAATCTGTTGAAGAGGACCACTCAGCGCATAAACTTGCGTACGACCCCGAAGAGGTCGCTCTTAATATAGGTAATAAAGACAAGCCCGTCCTTACATTAATGGAAGAAATGATTCTATTAGGACTCAAAGACGAGGAAGGTTTATTATCCTTTTGGAACGACAGTCTATCGTATGTTTTACGTGGATGTATCCTCATTGAATTAGCTTTACAAGGTAAGATCGCTATGGTTAATGACCCCGTGCGCAGATCTTACCCTCTTTTAGAGCGGATAATTCAAGTTGTTGATGACAGATTTACCGGTGAAGTGTTGTTAGACGAAACAATTACTCGTGTTAAGGAAAGTGAGCCTATGACCGTTATTGCGTGGATGGAAGCATTGAGTGGTGAGACCTGGAACTTATCTAAAGTTAGCTACCAACTCAAGCAAGTCAGAGACAGATTGACCAAAGGATTAGTCGACAAAAAAATATGCAGGACTGATAAAAAGAGCTATTTCTTGTTTGAGATGGCTACCCATCCTATTGTTGACAGATCAGCAAAGACTAATATTATTTCTCGTTTAAGCTCGTTATTGGATGCTCCTACTTATGCTCCGGATTTATCTTCAACTAAGTTTTTTCCTTCTAATATCCCAATGCGCTCGTTAAGAACTGTTGCTTTAGCTATTAGCGCTTATGCGGGTAACGTCTTAGAAAATCTTTATAATGATACGAGTTTCGAGGCTAAGGATACTGCTTTTGCAAAGGTTGAAGAACTTTCAGGACAGTTTTCGGAGTATCCTTTTGTTGCACGGAATACTTCATCGTGGGCGAATTCTGTTTATAATGCAGTTATGAGCGATATTCCTGAAAACAATGCTATACAAACACGTTTGGAAGTTGTTGCTGCTGTTTTCCAGGCTTACTCACAGGTCGACAGTATTGTTTAAATAGATTTTTTTTTAAAAGAGTATACTTGTTTGCGTTTCCTTTGCGTTTCATGTGTTTGTTCATTTCATTTCGTTTCTATATATACTAATGAGTTTCCTTATTTGTTCACATGCAATTTACCCTAACCCATTAAATCATGATGAGTGCATATAACCCTTACCCTTAAATAAGCGGTTCTTGGGTGTTTCCCTGTTCAGTTTCATTAGAATCCGTAAAAGGGTTAGTAGCATTTGTAGAGCTTGAACTAGGTGGTGTTGGTGTTAAAGTTGTTGAAGAAGTCATATTATGAGGTTTGGGAACGTTTGCAGTAGTGAGTTCAGAAGCCAGTTCTAAACTGTCCTCACGTACAAACACCATAAAGTACGGTGTAGCGCGGTTGGATTTACTGAAATCAAATACTCTTTCTAAACTGATTCTTGTGACCAATTCGTCGTTATAACTGTAGAAACTCTCGGTGTTAGGATCCCAAATATAAATCCAGTAATGGCCGTAGCTGACGTCACCCCGGTGGATAAACAATGAGTGGATTCTATACCCTTGTTTTTGGAACTTGTCATAGCCGTGCTCGATTTTATAAAGAAGATCTTCTTCACGAGAATGAAGTGCACTCAAACTCTCGGCAATCTCAGTATAGCGATTGTTAAGTGCGCTAAATGTAGACTCGGAAATATTAGACTCTCTTTCGGCCCATTTCAAAGTCGTTTCAAATGCATCTTTAGTTTCAAACAATGACTGGCTGTTATTGATTTGTTCTTGAAGTTCTTGAAGTTCAGTTTTCCACTGTTTGACTTGGCAATTCGCATTAGCTAATTCAGATTCAGGGTCACATTGTAAGTAACGGTCGAGGTAGATGACAGGATCGAAAACCACGGGGTTCTGGTTCTTATAACTTTCGAAAGTTTGGTAATCGAACTGTACTCTTTGAACTTGGAATTGCATAAACTTAGGAAGAGACTCGATTTTCAAAGTACGAAGAGTAGGACCATCAGCGACGGTAACAACATCATCAGCAAAGAATCCATCAATGGCTTCATAAATACTCGTAGGACCGTTACCAACATTGATCATCAAACTGGAGTAACGTTCATGCTTAGTTCTTTTATTACCACCATCAGAAATTCTTTGTAAAGTTTGAATAGTAGTACCATAAAACAGATCTTTCACAAGATCGATTTGCTCGCCATCTTCACCAATTTCAGTGGGTTCCATAGTGACTTCTAATTGGTATAACATGTTCTCAATACATTCAGTGACATCTTGTTGGTTTCTAAGGGCATTCATAAGTCTTACTTTCAAGTTTTGGTTGGATTCATGAGGTTTAGAAGCAGCAACAATCACATCATCAGCATCTTCTCGGGGGGGGACTAACGACATGTAAGCTAGGATTTCACTAGGAGTGACTTGTGCGTTCTTAGTATCTCTGATTTCACGGAAAAGGTTGCCAAGAAGTTCGACAAAGATTTGTGATCTCTTGATTTCTTTTGCGGGAACTTCTCTACCTCCAATCTTTTTCAGGGGTCCTTCTTCCTTTCCTTCAGTTTGTGATGTACTTGTAAGCGTGCCTGTAGGTGTGTCAGTTGATGTACCCGCAGGCGTACCATCTAGTTCAACTAAATCCTCAGGTTGGTTAGTAGACGATTCAGTAAGATCGACATAGTTTTCGTTTCCGCTCCGGCATCCACCACTAGCATCACTTTCAAGGTTCCCCTGCAAATTGCATTCTTGACCGTTAGGATCCTTAGGTACTTTATACTCAATAACATAATCCCTGATAGGTTTCAAAGAATAGTAGAACTGCAAGATAGAATTCAAGTAACAAGTATTACCGATATTCCATAACCCAACCGGGATATTCGGGTTACGAGTTGGTTGATAAGAGTAATCATAGGTCTCTGGATCTTCCTGATCTTCTTCAGAAACATCAGCATTAAGGATCTCCAACAAATCATGCTGACTTCTAGCTAAAGCAATGACTCTGAGCGCGTTTCTAAGTCCTAATAATGAGTAACCAACAGTATCCTCCCAACCAGAAACAAACGACATCTTAATAAACTGGTTATCAGTTTGTTCTTCAACTCTAAGAATAGCATAAGCTTCACTAAGAGACGGCAATTTCAAGTCCTGGAACAGAGATTCATAAGCCGAAAGCAGTAAAGCGCTCTTTCGTTGAATACCAAGAATCAATAAAATGTACTTGGCCATAGTTTTCGAGTAGATACTCTCATCTGAAGCGCTTTCAACTCTTTCTAAAATATCCTTATTGCTGATATTCTCATCGTAGATTCCTAACCTATTCAGAGCATCCTCATATGTAGTTGATAACAGCGCTGTTATCCTCTGAATTTCCACAGAATCAGGTCTCAACAAAGAAACAGTTTGTAAAATCTGGATATTATCTTCAGGATCTGGCATTTCGTAAACCAATTCGACAATTTGCTCATCAGATAACTGCTCTAAAGTGCTTACATCAAGACCAATTCCAGCCAATTTCTGATCAAGTTGAGACAAAGTTTGATTACCCAGCGAAATAGCCTCTACAAATGTCGTTTCCAACTGTTCAGAATGTCGTGCTTCAGTGATCCCCTTCAAGTATTCCAAATAGTAAGGCGTGTGTTTCACATCGTTCAAAGTTTGTAATCTGTACCGCAGACCAATTCTAGAATCAGGAAACGCTGATGAAGCGCCTAAACCAAGATAATTACTTGGACTTAGAACATGATGACGGTTATTCACATGGAAAAATTCCGCCAATTGAGTAGCGAAATCCACTCGTCTTTCAGAAGAGTATAAATTGATCTCCAATAATACTCTACGGAAGTAAAAAAGATCGTCGTTGGTAGGCGGTGAGTACTTTTTAGTAGACTCTGAGTAAACAAACCCCAAGAATGGAAGAACTAAGTTAACATCCAAGTTCTTGCTGGCAATATTGCTTTCCGGGTTGATTTCCCGTCTTTCTAAAACTGGAGTGGTAATCAAATCGTGAACAATTCTACCAAATAATGCCCAAGCACTCGAAGAAGTAACACCATGTTCCGGTTGACCGATTCTAGCATCAATTGCCGATTGTTTAAACGACTCAATGATTTCTGAAGGTAAAACCTTTTCAAAAGAAGTGATTTTCATTTCGTTGCCGGTCATAGAGCAACTCAATCCGGTACTAGAATCGGATTTATACTGGATATGCCAGTCATGTTCGGGGGGCGATTCAGAAACCGGGTTCTTGACTTCAACTTGTAAATGAGTTTCGGTATCCAAATAGAATCCGTTAAAGACGTTCAAATCGTCAATTTGGGGCAAGTTCGGGAAGGTACACCCGGTGAATTCGGGGACTTGGTAAGAATTACGGTATTTCTGAGCCACATCTATAGGATCGCATTGGAAGAGGGGGGTTATTCCGTTTGTGTAAACTGAGATCTCTTCAATAAGGCACTCTGTGCTTTTGCCTCCTGCCATTTAAAACAAGTTGTGTGGAAATGTGTTGTTTAGGTATGACGTGGTGAGGTGTGGTGTGGTTAGTTGGTAAATGGGGCGATTATATAATTTGGGGGGGTAGGGGTGAGTCCAGACGACGTGTTGGGACTACAACATGGTGACTACAAGGTGCGGTGACTACAAGGTGTGGTGACTTACTATGTACACTTATTTGACGTTTACGTTACCACATCACGAAACAACTTATGCATGGCGCAAAGAGCACACATTAAATATATATACGAAATAACGACATTAGAAGCACGTAAACATCGTATAATGTAACACTTATTCTACGGTTCCTACCGAACCAACTAATTAACTTTAGCAGAATACAGTATACAGAGGTTCCACTTCATAGTGGTTTATTTCACATTTATCTATGGCATTGACCTGCTTACTATTGGTCCCAAATATAGATGTTTATAGGACTAGGGTTACTGTTTATAATTACGGTACACCTTGGTTTTACATTTGACGTAAGACGACCTTAGCGGTCCCATTCTTGCCTTTGTTGTGTATTGAACTTCGTTTAAATTCCAATTTATTTGCCTTCTTAATTATTCCAATTCAATTTTACAAAAAAACAAAAATTAAACGGAATGATTTACTGGGACAACGACGACGATAATTCAGGTATCCTTTTCAGGGTCCAAGAAGTTCGTTTTACACAAGGCACAGTACGTCTACGAGCAGTGAACATCAATTTGCACTCCTCTTCCTACCAATTTTCATCTCGGTACACTAGTCCTGAACCAGCAGATCCTGTTTCCCATCGTAGTAAAGCTAAATGGAAAGACAGCGAGATCAAGCTGTGCGCTAGCAAAGCCAACGACTACGTCACCCTATCTATAAGCAACAGGATTCGCAGAGTAAGGACTGTTATTGGTAAAGTCACCTTTAATCTCACATCACTGGAGCCTCCATTGAACTCCAAAGAACCATTCGTTCGCACATTACCAATACAAACAGATCTCTACCCCTCGCTCAATATGAAAATCGAAATCTACGTAGAAATGAATGTTCCAAATGCAGACAGCTGGAAACGGTTTTTAACAAGATCAGATGCTAGACGAATGGAGGACACATGGTCAATTGCTAGTGCTTCACATTCTGAGCTTTCAATTAATAATTCAATTGGCATGCCAGTAAGCGACAGTGAAGACGGCAAAAGCAAAACAAAATTCGGGTTTAATTTGAATCCTGATACTTTGGGGGTTGTGTTTTTGGAGGTGGTTTCGGTTACTAATTTACCGAAATTCCGCTCACTTAGTGGCCTTACTTTTGATATGGACCCGTTTATTATTATTAGTTTCGGCAGGAAAGTTTATAAAACTCCACACAAACGGCATACTTTGAATCCTACGTTTAATAGTAAAATCGCTTTTGATGTCGGTAAGTCAGAAACAACGTTTTCAATATTGTTTTCTGTTTGGGACCAAGACAAAATCACTTTAAATGATTTAGTTGCTGAGACTAAATTGCCAATTCAACGGGTGATTTCTAGTTTGTCACCAGTTATGGATCCAGAAACCAAATTGTATGATCTAAGCAAGTACTACCCAGTAACGTTAATGTTGCCTTTGAAACATAAGGCGGGTGAGTCTGAAATGCTGATTAAAATCCATTACTACCCTTTGGCTGCAATTAGACAGCAGATGTGGAGAGGTGTCATTTCGTTGTATGACACATCTTCTTCAGATCTAGCGGTTTCTTTATCTTATTCGGAATTGAAGGCCCTTTTGAACTCATTGGGGTCGACATTAACTGAGTCAATGCTGCAGAATTTGTATACGAAGGAGGGGCTTGATTATAAAACAGATAGACTTCCAGAGGACAAGGTCATCATTGGACTGGAAAATATAGCAGCAGCTGCTGGTGAAGACCGAATTATTTTGTTTAGAATATGTCCATTGTGTCATAAAAAGACTCCTAATGATAAAAGGACAACCCCATTAGCTCATTTGTCTTTATGTGCAAGTCGTCATTGGACAGAATCCAGTTCAGTATTGCTGGATCATAAGTACGTGAGCAGCGCACAAGCTTCAAAACGGTGGTACAGCAAGTTCCTTTCAAAATTCAGTTTTGGGTCTTATAAATTAGGCGCTAATTCTGCTAATATCTTAGTCCAGGATCGTATTACCGGGCAAATATTCGAGGAAAGAATGAGTACTGCTGTTAGGTTTGGGATGCGTGTGCTTTATAGAATGGGGCCTGTGGAACGGAAAAAGTTCCAGAAGTTGTCTGAATGGTATACTAAAAAGCGGGGGGTTGTTTACTCGAGTCCAGAATCAGCATCATCTATTAGACCGTTTATTAAGTTCCACAAGTTAGACATGTCAGAGGTTGAAAAGCCAGTCAACGAGTTCAAAACTTTTAATGATTTTTTCTATAGGAAATTAAAACCTGGAAGCCGGCCTTGTGAAAACGCTATGGAGCCAAGAACAGTAGTGTCAACAACTGATTGTAGACTCATAGTGTATGAAACGGTTACAAGAGCAACCCAATTGTGGATCAAGGGCAAGAATTTTTCCATAAAGAGGTTATTAGGAGACACTTACCCTGAACTGGTTGATTTATACGCTGATGAGGGGTCAATTGTGGTGTTTAGACTGGCTCCTCAGGATTATCATCGGGTACATTCACCAGTTGAGGGGGTAATGGGTAAACCTAAACATATTGAGGGACAGTATTATACGGTAAATCCAATGGCTGTTAGATCAAGTTTAGACGTTTTTGGCGAAAATGCTAGAACTGTTTTTCCTATTGACTCTCCACAATTTGGTAGGGTTACTATTGTTATGGTGGGTGCTATGATGGTTGGGAGTTGTGTGGTTACTCAACAACCAGGTGCTTATGTAAAAAGGACTGATGAGTTAGGCTACTTCCAATTTGGGGGGTCTACTGTTATTGCATTGTTTGAGAGGGGGAAGTTTGTGCCGGATGGCGATATTGCTGCTAACTCAATGTGTAAAATGGAAACATTAGTCAAGGTGGGGATGAGTATTGGACATGATGGGTCCATTCCTGAATACGTTAGATCTTACGACACACGTATTAGTACTATCAGGAGAGCGAAGTCTACAATTACTGGCGGTGGTTCTTACTTGCCGTTTTCTCTGGACTGACACATGTGTGCCTGTAGCCTGCCCATACCCTTAACATGAAACCCTAACCTTAATGAACCACCTTACAAAGATATCCACGATCCCGTTCAAACGAACAAAAAGAACCACAAAAGAACCACAAAAGAACACCTTAAGTGAACACCTTAAGTGAATACGCATTGAGAATGACTGAATTGTAATGACCAAACACAAGTACTAATCTAATTCTAAATTTAAAATCATTTGTAAAATATATGTTATATGTATCTATTTCACTGGAAAAGTGTAAGCAAACTATAAATACCGTAGAACAAAGCCAACGGGTAAGCGACCAATGCTCTAACATGCGAAAGCTGTAAGTACACAATAAAGAAACTAGAAGCCGAAATTGTACACCAGCCAATAGCAACAGTGCCAATTATATAACCCACCATACTATTGAGTTTCATAAACACACCTAACCCTGAAACCAAGACCAATGGCAGCATACAGTACCCTAATACACTCATAGTCTTTATGAAATCGATTTGTTTAACCGCCATCAAATTCAAGATACTGTACTGTAAAACAGCACCAATGAGTCCTAAACCGTAAACATACCCAAAATGAGATTTACCACTCAAAAATAAAAACACGCCAAACAACAGGAAAAACAAAATCGGGCCAGCCAGATCGCTGTCTTCCATTAAAGACTCGTCATTAGCACCTAATCCAAGAGGATGGATTACTGCTTTGGTTTTTTGTAGAATGTGATCAAAATTCACCCCGATCTCCTGGAGAAGACTGGGTTCTCCGGGGTATCCAGATGTGCCAAATGCTGCAAGAATACCCGTTGATAATGGCATATTCTCAGGTCCTGATGTAGGGATATTAGTTTGCATAGAGCCCATGTCGCCATAGTTTCCTACGGGATTGAAATAGTTATTGAATTGTGGTTGCTGCTGTCCATAATAAGACATTTTAAGAGACTAACAACTTAGTATGGGGCAGTATGCTTAGTAACGATACCTAAGCAGTGTACCCAGTACTCACTTACTACGCGGTACGCAGTACTTACCACTACTCCCAAATAGTTCACCCACATAGTAAGGTCTACCCCCAATCATGCCATCTGAATCCACATCAAATACAATCCCTGAGGTTCTGAAATCTTTGAAAATAGACGAGATAGAATTTTTGTTAAATAATGAACACCATCTATATAAACTAACCGACGAGTCTGCCGAAGTACAAACCCAAATCCAAGCACGCGATAAGCTGGCTTTACAGTTACAAGATAAAGGCAAAGAAGTCCAAAAACAGATCGATTTGCTGGATAGAAGGAAAAACGATTATGATGATTTAGTTAACAAATTAACAATCGCACAAACTAAATGGGACCAAACAAACAAAAAAATGCATAAAGATCTTCGGGATTATACTTGGATGGGCATTGAATCGAAACTAGATGTGGAGATCACTAATTTAAATGAAAGACTTAATGATGTTAAACAAGCAATTATTGCTGGTGATAAGGATACTGAGAGTTTATGTGAAGAGTATTTTACGATTTTTAAATTGCTAGAAATGTATAAAGAAGTTAAGAAGTATGTATGATTTTACCCGTTTGTGTCACTTATGCTATGCTTCCTATTAGTGTGATCTTTGTGTGGAACAGTGTGGGTCTATCACTAAGGCGCCCGTTGGGATTATACTAGTGCCACCTGTTGGGAGTACTGGGAGTGCACTAATACATTATGATGCTTTACGTGATACGGTTACACATGCATAAAAGAATTATATAATTTTTTTTTGGAAACTGAAATATTTCTTAACTATTACAATGTCGAGAAAGCACGGATTTGTTTCTTTTACGGACCGTGTAGCGGCAATTAGAATTGACCCTATTCGTAAAAGAGAAGGCAATAGAAATGCTCCTGATTCAGATACAGATTCGCTATTTATTAGTGGATTGCAGAGATGGAACGATCTTAATATGGCCTCACACTATACGAAATTCTCTTCAGAATGCACTCATTTAGTGAAATCTTTGCCAATGGTTCTTTATAATCAAGAAAAGATTTTTAATTTACTGGAAAGGTATACAATTGAGACCGATGAGTACAGTGCTCAGCCATTACTTGATCTTATTGTTCAATTTGCTAGAGATTTAGGTGAGGATTTTGAGCCATTTTACCCAAGAACTTTGGATGTTTGCGTCAATTTAATTAAGAAGTTCCAAAAGGATGACCAAAAACTCGATATTATTGAACACAGTTTCAATTGTTTGGCTCATTTGTTCAAGTACCTTTCTAGACTTCTTACCCCTAATTTGGTACCCACTTATGAAGTGTTAGCTCCCCTCTATGGCGCTGACAAACAATCTAAGATGCGTCAGTATGTGCTTAGATTCGCTGCTGAGAGTATGGGGTTCTTAATTAGAAGAGCACGTGACCAAAGTCTTGACCTGATTGTGGACCACATTGTGCAAAGAGCTGCTAATGACGAACAAAACATGCAATTTTTGAATTCTTCTTCTCAATTGTTTGCAGCAACTATGAAAAGTTCTGGTACTTCTTTACACTCTAAAACCAGTGGACTTCTTCATGCTTACATCAAGAGCTGTCATAAGTATAAAATGATCAATTTAATCGATTCCGTTTTAGTTGATGTTTTACATCATGCTCGTAAGGATACTGCGAAGCCAGTTTATGATGTTTGTTTGACTTTTATTAATGAGAATTTGGACGAGTTCAGTGCTAACTTGTTGTTTGTTGTTTCTGGGTTCAGAAAGGGAGACCGTGTGCCTAACTGGAACTCGATTTATGAGTCTCTTAATAAACTGGCACCTGTTTGTAATGACAGCTTGTCGTGGTTGCTTGCTTTAGCTAGTGCTTTGTCTTTTGCAGATTTAGGAGCTTCATCTCGTAATCTCAAGCCATTATTGGATACCGTGCCTAGTTATGCTAAACTCGTGGGATTATTGGAAATTCTGAGTGAACACCAACCTGAAATTTGTAAGGCGTTTAAACCTGCGTTTGACAAGGCAATTGACGCAAAGGCTGCTTCTACAAGGGAAACATCCACACAGTTAGGTGTACAATTGTCTGGGTTGTTATATAATGACACTGATTTCAAGCCATTAACCGGCGGTGAAGCCAAATTGCATTCAAGAGATTTCCAAGGACTTCGTGATTTATGGTGGCAGTTAAAAAGTTTCAACCTAATCAGGAACGCCAGTTCACTTTTAAACGAACTGCTTGACTTAACATTCGATGATCAGAGTTATGAATCGTTGAAATCAGTTACGGTTGCAGACATTCTGGCTAAATCCGATGAAATTGAAAGTCCTCAATTGAAAAAGTGTGCTGAATCACTGGTTTTCACTCCACAGTTAATGAGATCGTTGTTCTCTAAACCGTCGTTCTTTGATCAAGATGAAGATGATCAAGATAAGGATCACGTGTTCGAAACTGCGAAGTCTAAAATCGAGACCTGTTTGTTATCTTCAGACCGTAATGTCCGTAGTGGCGCTTTATTCGCTGCTAAAAAAGTGTTCCCTGTTATGGATGAAGTTCAATTTTTACTGGACGAAGCTTCTGTGATCAACGATCTGCCATTTGATATTGAGAACTCACGTAATATCAGCCATAGACTGCGTCAACTCGGAAACAAGTTCACTCTATCCACACAGAAACATGAGAAAGTGAGTAAAATGATCATTTCGTTTTATTTCGGTATGCTTTGTTCAAGATTCCTGCCTGTTGTTAAGGGTGTGTTAGAAGTTCTTCCTAAGTTAAGCGAATCTTGTCCTCGATTGGTTTGTCAATTAGCACTGTTCTTAATTGAACACAATCAGCCCATGTTCAAGGAGCTCACCATGTCTGTAGATGGCAGTGGTAGTGTTCCCCAAAGTGTATTCGGAATCGATTGTCATACTTTGTTTGCTTTTGAAGAAGATGCCCTTAGTGTTATGACCTCAATTGACAATTTAGAACAAACTATTGAGAAAAGAGCTGCTAAAGAAGTGAAATTCGATTTCAATAGCGAGATCAGAATCCAAGGAATCAAAGCTTTAACAACTGTTCCTGAAGGCACTGAGTCTCAGAATGACGTCATCGAGAAGTTGGTGCCTTACGTACTCAAAGTCAACACTGATGATGAGGAAGACAGTACCACTGAAGACGTAGTAAATGGAGTCAATCAGTACAAACTAAGTTTCAATGAAACGCTAGCCATTTTAGAACTCTTCTCGAAATTCAAAACGCCGGGAAAACTTTCGAAATTCACAGAACTGAAAGCCAAGTACCTCTACTTCCTTGGATCTCAACATTTACCTCTACAAAGACTTGGCCTCAAATGTTTATTAACTTGTAACTCTAAAGAAATCAGAACACTACGGAAGTACAGAGAAAATTTCGATGCTCTACTTGACGACAAAAGGTTCAGAGACGAACTCACAAGTTTCATCTGTGTTGGTGATGACTTAATGAGCGAAGGATCTCTTCACCAAGACGACTACCCCGTCATTCTAGAGTTTGTCGTTCGCGTGTTATATGGAAGAGCACTTAGTGGAAACAAACGTAATATGAGACACGCAGTTATGAGCAGTTTACACTTCCTTAAACCGGATTTCTTGCTTAAGTTCATTGACTTGGCTCATGCACATCTCATTGAAAGCAAAGTTCTAGACGCTGGCGTGGATTTCAACGATCATTCAATCACTAAAAGAGTTCTTGGTTACCTATATTTGGTCAATGATTTCACTAAAAGTTTACAATCGGCGTCTATGGCATGTATCCCCACAATTCTGGAAAACGGGATTATTCCTATTCTTGAACGCATTAACCTGAAAGATAGCAAAACGTTAAGACAAGCAATCACTAAAAACTTAACTGAAATGTTGACAAGTGTGCCTGTATACTCTATTTGGTCACAGTATTTCCCTGCTATTCATGATTACCTTGTCAAGCCACAAATGACAGATAACTTCGGGTTAGTGAATCTAGAACATCCGTCAACAATCATGCGATTATACTTATCTCTTTCTGGAGAAAAGGAACTTGCACCTTTGATTGATCCTGAGTTCGTTATTAAGATGGTTTCATGTTTAGAATATGAACGTGTTAACGAATCTGTTATCCAGATCATTTTGCAATTGACCATCAATTTAGTGGAGAATGGACACACACTGGATGCTACAAACACGGCAGTTCCAATGGTTTTACAGTTATTACCTCGACAAATGGAAAGAGAAAAGGACAGAGAGTTGTCATCTGAATGTTTGGCAATGACAGTTCAATGTTTAAATAGTATCTTTTCACTTGGTGTTGAAAAGTTCAGTGCTAAAACAGTCAATGATTTCGCTTCAGTTTCGTTTAGAGCTCTTTCACAACCTTCCAGATTGGTTTCCTTGCAAGTTAAAGCCTCGATTCTGCAGGCTTTGTCTAAATTGCTAAGCAGTCCATCTGCAAGTATTGACTTGATCAATAATGCTTACCATATTTTGGCTCCATTGTTTAGACAGTTTGTTGCTAGAGACGCTAGACTTCATCTTTGTGCTTGCTACCGCGTCTTTGCACTGAAAAATTCGGAGTATGAACGAGTTGCTAGATTAATAACTGAACTGAACTCATTTGATGTTCACAGATTAGGAGAGCCTGATTTCACAAGAAGATCAGCTGCTTTTGAAGAAATCAATGAAGGTTGTTACAAAGAACTTTCCGAATTGGAATGGGAGCCTTTGATGTTCAATATGATGTTCTTTATTAAGGATCCTGAAGAGCTCGCATTACGGAATAACGGCAGGTACTCTTTGCTTAGAATGATCGAGTCTCAAAATGCTGTTCAGTTAGTTAAAGACCATTTGCTCGAGGGTATAAAACGCGGTCTTAGAATCCCTGAGGAGAAGTTTAGAAGGAATTATATTGATCTGCTTGCACAGTGTGTAAGATTTGATTTGTTCCCGAAACTCAAGGTGTTGTTGTTCAATGGTGATGAAGAGGCTGATTTCTTTGTGAATGTTAACCATATTCAGGTCCATCGTCGTCGTAGAGCTATCCAAAGGCTAGGGAAACTTACAAGTGACATAGATGTCGAGTTAGATGAAAACGATGTTGCTCATTTCTTATTGGCAATTGTTGAGAATTTTGCGTTGCTTTCTGGTAATAAAAACGGTGAACTAAACAATTTAGCCGATGATGCTTTACAATCTATTCCGTTGTTGTTACAAAGAGTTAGTAGTGGACAGTACAGATCGATTGCTAAGCGGTGGGTTAAGAACACTACACTGGAACCTGAACCTCATAAACTGCGTAAGAACGTTAGAATTGTTACTGCTGTTGCTCAAGCTGCTCCTTCAAAACCTGGCAATGACGAATTTGTTTCGAGAGCTTTGATCCAGCCGTTACATGAGATGCTTACATTAAAGTCTAATGAACACGAGAACTTGCCTGATAGAATTCCGTTGTCGGTAACTATCATTTACTTCCTTATGAGTTTAGAACCTGCTAAAATTGAACTGCAACTTCCTGGTAAGTTAACGACTTTATGTCAACTACTGAGGTCCAAGATCCAGGAGATGCGTGATACGGTTAGACAAACATTGGGTAAAATCGCTAAGATTTTAGGGTGTAAATACCTCAGTTTCATTATGTTTGAATTGTATGGAGCGTTAAGAAAGGGTGGTGTTAAAAGCCACGTTCTGGGTTACACTGTACATTCACTTCTTGTTGAGGTCCAGCGAGGTGGTGAA
Organism: Starmerella lactis-condensi; assembly: GCA_030568935.1. Taxonomy (NCBI): domain Eukaryota; kingdom Fungi; phylum Ascomycota; class Dipodascomycetes; order Dipodascales; family Trichomonascaceae; genus Starmerella; species Starmerella lactis-condensi. The sequence continues at coordinate 94,072 of JAJMJH010000017.1, forward strand.
ATGAAGGTTGGAGACTTGGATGACTGTGCTGCTGTTGTGTTCCAGGTTATTATAAACGATACATTTGGTTATGTTGGAGAAGAAAAGGACGATGAGGGATATGTTACCCAGGCTAAAGAAGTGAAACAGCATAAGAGTTACGATTCTGCTGAGATTCTAGCTCGGTGGACATCACTTTCCCAATACGGTAAGATTATCAATCCTTTACGTCAGTATTTAGTCAGCAACAAGATCAATCTGAAAACCGAACGAAAAATTGAAGAGCTTTTAAGGAAAATTGCTACTGGTTTACATCATAATCCTGAATCTCAAACTCAGGATGCCGTTGTTATGAGTTATGAAGTGTTTAAACTTTGCCAGAACATTCTTGATTCCATTCATGAAAAAACGGATATGCAGAATAACTCGACGATTAGTGGATCTTTACAGGCAAGAATCAATGCTGCTAAAGAAAGCGAACAGTTCTTCAAGGTGAGATTATCCGCTAAGGATTGGTATGCTTCTCAGGACACTTCTGCACAGGTGGATGTTTCAGTTAAGTATGCTAATAGCAATTTACACTTGTTACAGGCTTTTGCTATTGACTGTTTAAGAAGTGTTATGACAAGTACTGCTGGTGGTGGCACTGGTGCTTCTGGAAAAGGTTTGCTTAACATCTCTAATGTCAAGGGTATTATGCCCCTTGTGGTTTCTGGTTTACAGTCTAATTTTGAAGATCTTCAAATCGCCTCATTGAGATTAGCAACTACTGCACTTCGTTTACCTGTTCAGTTCAGTGAAAATGACGACACGATCCAGCTTTGTGGTTTACGCGCTTTAGAGTTCATTGAATCGAATCCGGAAACCACCACTACGATTTGTCAGGTTTCTTTGAAGTTCCTTACAATGTTGATTAGAACAAGATCTGACTTCGAACTTGACGACAAATCAATTTCGTATCTGTTAGAACGTGTTTTACCAGATATTGATGAACCTGAACGTCAAAGTGCTGTCATTTCATTCGTCCGCTGCCTGTTCTCGAGGATGGTTCTGTTGCCGCAGATCTATAGTATTGCCGACAAGTTGGCTGAAGTGTTAGTGAGAAATCAGAATGAAGCAACCAGAGTCAACTGTCGTCATGCTTACCTCCAGTTCTTGTCTAGTTACCCATTAGGTCAGTCTCGTCTTGATAGACATTTGGCTAACTTAGCGGCTAATTTACGGTATGCAGCTCCTGATGGAAGGTTATCTGTCATGGAGATGATTCATTTATTGTTGGAAAGAGTTGGTGTTGATCAGTTACAGTCTGCATTTATTCCTTTCTTTGCTAACCTTGTGTTATTGTTGGTTACTGATACTGAACCTGAATGCCGTAAACGAGCAGCTCCTTTAATCAAGTTGTTGATTGAAAAGGCAAGCCCTACAACAAGAGCTACAATGATTGAACATTGTAATAACTGGTTAAAGGCGTTTGGGAAGAACAATATGCTCGCTAGAGGTGGATTAGAAGTTGTTACCATGTTTGACGAATTGCCTAAAGACGTCCAGGTTTTACACTCTCAAATCGTTACTGAGATCTTAAAATCAGGTTCACGGAATTCAGACACTACTGATGAAGCGGAAGGTGAAAGAGAGCAGTTCGATTGGCAGCTTCTTTACTTAGCACTTGATGCTAACCTTAGTGATCACATGCACCTTGTTGAGTCTATCTTATTGTTCCCACATCCTTGGGTCCGTAACAAAGCCACCAGAGTTTTCAATTCTTATTTCAAAACTTTAACTAATCCTGATGAAGCTATTGATCTTCTAAAGAATTCCACCAGAAAGTTTGTACGTCAGCTTGGAGCTCCTAGACTAACTGCTGAGGATTCCCTCAACATTGTAAAGAATGTTGTTTACCTAGCTCGTATTTTGGAAGACAAAGGCTGTAAAACAGATTCTGACGAGTTGTATGTTGACTGGATCGTACGCAAGCTTTGTAGTAATATCAGAACAAACATTGGATCTGCAGAATTAGTTGGTGGTAAAACCGGCAGCGTTCAGATTATAGCCGCAATTCCTTCAGTTTTGAAAAGAGCAACTGTTAGTAGATTGTCGTATGAAATTATTCGCAGTGTCTACGTCATGGTCGAGCAGTTGACCATGGAAGACGCACATGAAGAATTGCGTGATCTTGGTAATGAAACTTTGGGTGTTTATGAATCTGCGTTGGGAACCACTGAGTACTTCCAAACTTATACACGTGCTAAACAGTTTGTTCATGATAAACGGTTAGAACGCAGATCTAAACGGTCAATTGAGCAAGTGACCAATCCTGAGTTTGCGGCTCGGAAACGGATGAAGAAGAATCTTCATAAAAGAGACGTTAGAAAACAAAAGAAACATTAATTTATTTATATATCAATTACACCTTTAATAAACGTTTTATGAATGACGAAAAAGCAACGACCAATCTATTGGTCTTGATTGGTTGTTTCATATTGCGGTGATAGAACCCTAAAGAAGAGGTTGGTGGTGGCATTGGGGTATCACTTTGGTATTTTGGTACCCTATTAATAACAGGGTAAGGGGAGACCGTGGGACTAGAACATGTATATATAATTGGTGGCAATCGCGTAATTACTGGTTTTCTTTCCTCACTAAATACAAACTTGAAACCATCAGTATTCGAAATGGTTAAAGCTGTCGCTGTTGTCCGTGGTGATTCTAACGTTAAAGGTGTTATCAGATTTGAGCAGCACTCTGCTTCTGAGCCCGTCACTGTTGAGTACGAAATCACTGGTAACGATCCCAACGCTCTTCGTGGTTTCCACATCCACAATTTCGGTGATGTAACCAATGGCTGTGTTTCTGCCGGTCCTCATTTCAACCCTTTCGGTACTACCCATGGTGACGTTAAGGATGATAAGAACAACCGTCATGCCGGTGATCTTGGTAATATCCAGACTGACGCCCAGGGTGTTGCTAAAGGTAAGATCGTTGACAATATCATTACTCTTTTAGGTGAACACTCTATTGTTGGCCGTGCTGTTGTTGTACACGCTGGCCAGGACGATTTGGGCAAGGGTGTTGGTGGCGCTGCCGAGGAGTCTAAGAAGACCGGTAACGCTGGTGGCCGTAACGCCTGCGGTGTTATTGGCGTTACTGCCTAAAGAAATATCTCTTTTCACTCTTTAAGAACTAGTAGAAGATAGAAAGGAAATTTTAAGTATTGATATCTATTCTCAATGACGCAATGATTCTAACTATATAACATAATTACGAACTTTACAAAATCACAACCATCCTCTGTACTTGCGTTTACGTTAACAATACGTCAGAGAATTGGGAATTTGGAACTTGGAATTGGGAATTGGGAATTGCTGTGGAATAGATATTGGTCAGTTACCTAAACAGTTGGGTAAGGGGTATGCATCCTCAAGTAAACAAATGACATAAAAATTCAGTATTTACCAAAACAAAAAAGTAACAAATCAAGTTTTGTCTATCACAACAAACCACTGAATACTTAAACCTCTTAATAAGAACAAGAACATTTCAGTTTCTTAATAGGCTAGATAAATGACCCAGCCCTCATTCCTTATTTCACTGCCTAGAAGCTGTGCAGGTAAACCTGGCACTCAGCCCTGTTTATTCGACGAGTCTCACGACAGTTTGCACTGGCAACGAGTCAAACCAAACGACCAATTTTATGATTACCCCTCCAACTTCCTCGTTTTAGACCCTGTTGTCCACATTTACCAGCATTTCGCTAATATCATCTACACCCATGATACCGTCGTTGTTCCGTCTACCCACCCCGAAAAAGTTTACGAGGTTTACGAACAATACACCACTCAGGAAATCCAATTAGACGTCAATCCCCAAACAGTTTCTAAATTTGGGACTTCTTTGTTGCTTACTGACCGGTTTGTGGAGACCCTCCGTGGTATTGTTTCGTACTGTCAAGTTGGCTTGACTGTTACTCCTGATCTTAGGTTACACCTTTACGGTACTGTTAAGAATGTTAAATTCGCTCAGTATAAACTGAATGTAGCTTTGCAAACTTTCTGTGGATTCAGTGCTCTTAAGTATGCTTTACCGTCTCAATTGCATCACGTGATCGCCGGTCCTCAAAAGCAGAATTTCAAAACACTTTATGAGCAAAGCGCCGTTAACATCTACTGCCCTCCCAGCAGCATTTTCAGTTGTAACAATAACACTAAAAGCCAAGATGTTGGTTGCGATGAAATTTATTTTGTTGGAGATAAAATTCAGACAGTAATTGCGGAAAAACTTTTCCAAACTGCTGTTATTGACAAAACCTCCACTGTTGCACGTGAGCATTTCATTTCCTCATTTGTTCGTGATGTTTTAGTTCAAAAGTGTTTGAATGATATTGATGCTATTAGTAATGAGTTCGGCACCTCAATTGAACTTTCGAAACCGGGACAATGCAAGAATAACAAAGTATTGGTATTAGGATCATCTAAATCTGCCGTCAACAGAACAATGAACGCCTTTATGAAATTATGCGGTAAAATTTACATTGCTCAATTCGAAACCAAATTGGATGACTCAGCGATCGTTCAGGCTGCTTCTGGCAGTGGATCAAATGTTGTTCTTGATGAGTCTTCCTGCATTTTCTACGGTTTAAGATCTGAGATTCGTAATGCAGTCAAGATTTTGAATACTACGAACCCTTATGCTTGCTTGTCTATTCTTGTTGAGCAGCCAGTTGAACTTGTGGAGTTCATTCTTGGTAAGAAACAAGGCAAGATCAACAAAGTTGTTAGCGGCACGGGGACAATTATCACTACTGAAAAGCTCCACCAAGAAAATTTCCGTTTGAGACTCTCGGGAAGCAACTTGAACTCTGCATTAACTGCTTTAGACCTGCTTGAAGATGAGCTTCCTGCTGAAAAATCACTTTATATCCCTTCAATTTATCATAAGCAGGTTATTGGTCAAGGTGGACAAACAATCCAGCAACTTATGCGTAAGTACAATGTGTACATGAGATTCGAGAGCGTCAGTGATGAGCAGTATCCTAACATTTTTGGTCAGTACCACACCGACAATGTGCTTATTCGTTGCCCAATGAAGAACAAGGCTGCTATTGAAGGAGCCATTTCTGAATTAAGAGTTTATGTTGACAATTTAGCCAAATCCTTCACTAAGCAAACTTTGAAACTTTCTAGAAGCCACCGCCGTATTCTTTTAGGATTGTACAGCACTGACTTATCTAAGGTGGAAAACACATCTCAAGTTTCAGTTAGCATTCCTATTGCAGAGTCCAGGGACACTCAATTCATTGAAGTTAGAGGACAACAGCAACACAATGTTGTTGACGCTTGTCGTATGCTTTCTAACTACTTACCTGAATTCGATCAAGAGTTCAGAATCCCGTGGTCTAAACGCTTTGCTGATGTTGTAGGTCCGCATAGCAAATTCAACGAGCAAGTCGTTGCTCCTTTGTTGCTTTCTGTTGGTGCACACACTCAAACTTTTGATCAGGTTCAAATGCAGAATGACGCATCTTTGTACTCTCAAATCGTTGTCAGCACTGCAGAGCCAATGTCTCCACACGAGCTTCAATTAGTTGATGGAATTATTACTGCTTACCTCCGCCAAAACAATTTGGACATTGTTGACTCTGGAGAGGTTAGAAACGACGTTTTAGACAATATGACTGCTGTTCTTAAGTCTCCTACTGTTAAGGTCATGTCATCACCACCTACTGTTTTACAGCCTTTTGCTACAACTGCTACAACTTCTACTTCAACAAAGGGCACACCTTTGTCTTTGGCTAGTCTTTCAAGAATGAATGAGAATTCAATTTCTTCAGTTAAGACAAATAGAGATCATCATGAGGACACTCCTACTCGTAAATTCAAACCGCTTGGTTCAAACAGAAGAGGTCAGAACTTGAAGTTCCAGCCTAGACGTCTTGATTTTGCTAAGCTTCATCGTTAGAATTTTGACTTATCATATATACCCTACACTAGTTATCATTTATACCATACGTCATGGAACACGAAGTGGACCACCAAGGTGGATCATGTACCAAGGCAGGTAAGCCAGTTGGTCATGTGATCGTGTAATCATCCACATTACGCTTATATAAAAAATATACCACATGAAAGTTACCACAGACAAATGCACGTACCTGTCAAAAAAAATTATTCAAGTCTTTATATACATATATAATTACCTATTGATACCCTATTTGCACCTTTTTGCAGGTTCCCCCTGTTTTTCAACTACTGCCATTACGATTGATAAATAATGACTAAGAAATCAACATCCTAAACAAAGATGCCGACCAGTACACCCCTAAACGTCAGTGATGCCACAGTTGGTTTCGGTTTAGACACAATTACCCCCCGTTCTATTTCAAGCACGCGTTATATTCGCCATCACGAATGGCTCGATCATTTATTAGGGAACCCGATCCCCACTGCATCTATTGAACCCTGTACAATTGGCCAGTCTTTAAGCGAAGAAGATATTGACGTTAAAACTAAACAACTCCAAGAAGAATTAAACGCGTTAGAAGAAGAAAAAGCTAAAGGCTGGCCCTTCCATGATGACGAAGAAAAAGCACAAGCGCTTTCTAAGGCTATTTACGAATTACGGACTGATTTCGGGAGTGGATCAGTTGATAGAATAAGAAACGAAGTTGAACAAAGACTTAATGTTAAAGTGGTCGAGGATACGTATATGAAACATGTGCCTATTACATATAATCGTCAAGCTATGGAGATGGAACAAGCCGTGGCTGCACAAAGAGAGAGAATGGCTAGAGAAGCATATGTAGAGGAGCCAATGCAGCAGCAGAATCAGCAGCCAATGCAACAGCCAATGCAGCAACCAATGCAACAGCCAGTACAGCAACCAATGCAACAGCCAGTACAGCAGCTAAACCAACAGCCAGTACAGCAGCTAAACCAACAGCCAGTACAGCAGTTAAACCAACAGCCAGTACAGCAGCTAAACCAACAGCCAGTACAGCAGTTAAACCAACAGCCAGTACAGCAGCTAAACCAACAGCCAGTACAGCAGTTAAACCAACAGCCTATGCAACAACCAACTGAACAGCCAACTCAACAGTCAATGCAAATGCCCGAAGAGTCAATGCACATGCCTGGTAACCAAGACTCGATGATGTTATAAGATCACAAAATGGGTAATTACTAAAGTGTTCCACAACATGAATGTGCCTTGTGTGGTAACTGTTTACAAGGTTATGGTTTCTGTGGTAACATGTTGATTAATAATCCACCTACTCGTTACCACACAGCTATACATATCAATTCATTCTGTATGCGATTGTTGAAAATCTAGTCCATTTTATATATATTAGTTCTAATAACATTTTAATTTGTTCTTTTTTGCTTATCCAAAGATAGAAGTTATCTTTTTAATTACGTGGCCGCCAAAGACCACAGAAAGCACACAAGCAACATCAACAGCAATTAATACGACCCCCCCCAGCATATACCGAGGAACGAAAATTTTCCACGCCATTAAATGTCTTCTATGTAAAGCAGCAGCAATCATTGACCCTAAAGTTCTTGTGCCTACAACAATCACTGTTCCAGTTAACCCCTCTTTAAGAAGAACCACAGCTGCCTTAGGATCCTTAAACGGTGACCTTCTCCACAATGGTGCATAAACACTGAACATTGCAGCAATAACAAAAGCACCCACTGTGTTCAAAACAACAGTTAGCGGAGACCACGGGTTTGCCAATTTCTGTGTAGCAACAAACGCAATGTCCCATTGGATACTAGGAATAGTTGCTTGGTGACCAGTAGCGTAGAAGAACGCATTCCCGAGTAAATCGAACAACAACGGTGTTAAAAAAGTTCCTGTAGCACCAGCTAGATCTATCAAATCTAGCGTTGAGATGCTGCAGTACAGTAAACCGGTTAATGCCAAAATTGCTGGTGGTTTGTTTACTGGAAGTAAACTCCAGTATAAACAAATACAAGTTAACACCAAACAGGAACCGTAGATATTAGTGATTCCTATTAACTTTTTAGGCTGTCCTTCTTTGTTAAGAACAATCTGAATTGGCAAGTTGCTCTTCCACCATCTGTATAATCCAAACGTGAAACCCAAAGATAAAGACGCACGGGCAATGCCTACTTTAATCCACTCCATTCCGAACAACGTTCCTTCTAATAACCCCTTGGATTCAGCAGTATCCAGTCCCCAATAAACAGTTCCTAAAATCAACGCTAGAGCTGTCATCTCAATGATAGTCACCGAGATACCGTTAAAGTTATCGCTAACCGCCCAAAAGGATTTAAAGAACGGAGCGAACGCCAATGTCAAAACACCAATTGCAAACAAAGTCCATAAAGGCACTGAACTAGAACCAAAAGTATAGAAAGTTGACTTACAATAACATGATGTTTCTTCACGACACAAAATCCAGCTTGTAGACAATCTCAAAACAAACATCAAAGACAAGAAATGATGTATAGAGATTCCAGAAACCAATGATGATCTCGTTTTCAAACAAGCAAGCAGCATAACAACGTATAACGCAGCCAAAATGAAGTACAAAACTCTAGGTTCCCAAATAACAAACGAGTTAGAGAACCCAGAACTAACTTCAGCAATCAAAACAACAACCGCTAAGATAGACCATTTACTGGAATTCCTTAAATGATTGTAGATTCTTGAAGGTTTGTTGAAAAGCACAGCTTTAGTACTTAAAGCAGTCATACCCCAACCAACATACAATGACTTATCAGCAAACCACCGCCAAGACAGCACCCTTTCACTACTGAACTTCCAAAAAAAAGTGACAACAAGTCCTAGAACACCACCAGCAAGCATATGAATAGCACATTTGCGTAATGTGCTCTGACTTGAAGTTTTATAAATCAACGCAAACTGCAGAATAGAAGCTAAAATCAACGTACATCCGTTGAAAATTGTTTGCGGATCGAATTCCGCCCATGCAACTTTGAACTTTAAAAGTGCTTGCTTTTGGAACTCTTTAGCGTCAACAATTGTTGAGTTCAATGGCATACCAACTCTGTCAGCGTAAGTTTTCAACTGAATGTTGGAATCCTCAACAATGTTTTTATAATCTTTAGCTTCTCTAAACCCCTTCTGGATAGGGAACCCCAAAGAGTTAAACGGAATAGGCAAACCTAACCAACCAGAAATCGTCGGAACAAGATCAATTTGGTTGACTAGGTAGTCACCTTCAGCATGGAATTTAGGTGCCTTTGAATAAGCCCATAATCCAGCGTTCAATTCATCAAAAGAGTCACCACCATGGTTACCAGTTTGGTCCATACCATGATCACCAAAAACCAACAATACTGTTTCATCATCAATTTGATCAACAATTTTTTTAACAAATTCAAAAGTTTCTCTTAGCTTTTCGGCCATTGCGGGATGATTCGGGCCGTATCTATGCCCGACATGATCCACACCTAGCATATGACCAACAACAACTTTGTTAGTTTGATTGGCAATCAGTTGAGGAAGAATCTGTTTAACGCCGTTATCAACAGTATGAAGATCTCTAACATTCAATGAGGGGTAAGGGAAACATTGTTGAAGTTCATTAGCAAACAAACTGTTCCAAGTGTCATCACCAACAAAGCTGACAGAGCCTTTAAAAGACGCTTGGTGAACCCAATTGTCCTCTTCAATGTCTGACCCGGCAAAGTTTGATCCAGCATCAATAAACGCGGGTAAAGACCCAGTTGTTAAACCTTTTAATCTTTGAAGTGTCGTAGTTGGTGGATCAGCCATAAACTGGACGGTGAAGGTGTGTCGTACATCGTCGTTAATCTCGTGTAGAGGGAAATTGTTATGATATGGAAGGTCAGATTCCGGCTGCTCAACAATAAAATCATAACGCAGCGCGTCTACAACCAAAACGACGGCTTTCTCAAATGTCGGTGTACGTCCGCTGGGTATTTCTGTGTTAATGGTATCAAGACAGGGTCTTGTTAATAAAAATCCTTTAGTAAATTGGGCGATACCAATTATATGTACAAGAAGAATTCCGAATGCTAACCATAAGCAGTAGAAACGGGCATTTTCAACCTCCACTACAGCGGGCCGGCGAGCCATTATGGAAGGTGATTACTCATCGGGGGGGGGGGGAGTTCATAGGGTACATGGTTAAAGTTTAAGGCCGGTCACATGGCACGAATAATTCCTGGAGATCTCAGTGAGAATTCCTAGAGATTCACCAAGGTTAAACAAAAAGAAAATAATGAAAATAATAGCAGTATGTAGAACACTTAAATAAATTATGTTTATTTAGAAACTTTAGGATCATATTCAAAAGTCCATGTTCCTGCCTGTGCAGACCAGGAAACAAATGTGAACATAGTTTGTAACTTCTTAAGGAATTTCTTAGCAACAGGGCTATTAGGATCCCTAACTGGTTCTCTGGTTTCTTTAGAGCATGCAAACACATTATAAAGTGTGGCTCTGTATTTCACATTAAACCCTTGACCAACAGGAGGGCAGTCTGATTCGTTAGGGTACAAACAAACAACACGGTCGTCAATAACAATAAGATGTCCACAGACTTGAGCGCGTACATCGAAGTACTCAGAAAGGTCGACGGGTTCTAAAAATTCGATGAATCCATGAGTACGATGACCAACTCTGAAATCGCGGACTGTTTTAAGTTCACGGACTGTCATGTTGCTAAGTTTCTTAACTGTTGGTGAAGTCCAGTAACCGTGTTCGTCAACAAGTTCATTGTCGGGGGTGCTTTCAGTACTGTCACTTTCTTCAACTGCGTCTAAAGCAGCGGCTTCGGCGGCTTCGGCGGCTTGTGCTTCGTTTTCAGCTGCTGTTTCTACTGCTGCGATTTGTTTGCCTGTTTTAAGAGCACTGATTTCAGCGTCATTAAGAGCTTGTTTCGCAAGTGTGAATGGTTCGTTTGTAGTTCCTTGAAGATTATCAGGTCCTTGAATATCTTGTAAGTCTTGAGGATGTAATTTAGGAGAACTAGTGACGGGGGGGGCAGCAGCATTGATATCAAGTTCAGGATCTTTAACTTCAGGTACAGAATCGTTAGCAATTTCAGACTCAACATAGGATTCCTCGTTAGTATCATTAGCTTGAGCTTGTGCTTGAGGTTGATCATCAACGTCGACAACGACATATCCATCATCATCATCTTCTTCTTCATCTTCTTCTTCAACCTCAGATTCTGATCTCAAAGAAGAATTGGAAGTGGAAGTAGAACCACTTGAAGCACTGATATCTTCAGGTTCAGGTGCAGCAATTTGTTTACGAACAGTATTCTCAATACTCTTCTTAGTAAAGTCAAAAGCCGCACTGTTCAAAATGATATTGTCAACTTCATCACTGTAAAGAGCACTTCTGAATAACGAAGATTTCGCAGAGGAGCGAGTAGGTGGGGTTGCTGATTTCTCTTCAGGTTCAGACTCGTCATCGGAACTCTTGGTTTTCACAGAAAGTGGTCTAAATTTCAACATTCTCGAGATCAAACCACCGTTCTGAGGGTAGAGAGTTCCTTCATTCTTAGTGCTGCTGAGTGCGGGTTCATTAAGGTTGAGGTTGAACAACGAGTTAGAACCATAAGCATAAGGGCTATCAATAGTAGCAGAAACGTTATTGTTAGTTTGTGGTTGTGCGTTCAAATTGGTATTGTTGCTAAATAATCCGCCAGCAGCTGGTTGAGCAGGTTGGGTAGTGGATGCACCACCGAACAATCCACCAGGTTTAGGAGCGCCAAATAATCCACCACCGGTTCCCGCAGCTGGTGCAGGATTAGAGAGGGATGAGGTTTGGTTGTTGTTGTTTCCGAACAATCCGCCGCCGCCGCCGGCGTTAGCAGTGTTGTTGTTATTAGTGTTACCAAATAATCCACCACCGGTGTTACCACCGGCAGTACCGCCTGTAGTGTTGTTATTAGTGTTACCAAAAAGGCCGCCACCAGTAGTGTTGTTATTAGTAGTGTTACCGAACAATCCACCGCCAGTATTGCCTGTGGTGTTATTATTGCTGTTAGTATTACCAAACAATCCACCACCAGTGGTACCAGTATTACCACCAAGGCCACCACCAAGACCGCCGCCTGCAGTGTTGTTATTAGTGTTACCAAAAAGGCCACCGCCAGCAGGTTTGCTGCCGAACAATCCACCACCGCCAGGTTGGGTGTTGTTATTAGCAGCGGTGTTGTTATTACCAAATAATCCACCGCCAGCTGCAGGTGCTGCGGGTGTACTTCCAAACAAACCAGTACCAGTACCAGTACCAGTACCTGCAGTGTTATTCGTGTTATTATTACCGAATAATCCACCACCAGTACCTGCTCCAGCAGCAGGAGCACCAAACGGTTTAGGCGCTTGAGCGTTGTTATTAGCAGCACCAAATAATCCACCACCACCGGCCGGTGCAGCAGGAGCTGCGCTTCCAAATGGAGTAGCAGCTGGTTTGTTTAAAGAAGAACCGAAAAGTCCACCTCCAGCAGCACCTGTGTTATTATTGTTCTGACCAAATAATCCGCCTCCAGTTCCAGTAGCGTTATTGTTGTTTTGACCGAATAATCCACCACCAGTGCCGGCAGTGTTATTATTCTGGCCGAACCCAAATCCACCACCAGTGCCAGCAGTATTATTATTATTCTGACCAAACAATCCACCACCACCAGTACCAGTACCAGCAGTATTGTTGTTTTGACCAAACAATCCACCGCCAGCTCCAGTACCAGCACCTTGATTTTGAGGCTGGCTGCCGAACCCTGTCCCGAAACCTGTACCAGTAGTATTGTTTTGCTGGCCAAATCCAAATCCAGAACTAGCAGGTTGACTAGGTTGACCAAAAGGCGAAGATCCTAATGTACTTCCAGTAGTAGCAGCACCACCACCGCCAAACAACGATCCTTGAGGCTTGTTCTGACCTAAAAGACCATTAGAGGCACCAGCAGGCTGGCCAAACAAAGACTTGTTTTGTCCGAATGTACTGCCACCAGCAGTGTTGTTATTGCTACCAAACAATCCACCACCAGTTCCAGTACCGGCAGCACCAGTAGCAGTATTGTTCTGAGAACCAAACCCAAACCCTGTACTAGGAGTTGTAGTTGACTGTTGACCAAATCCGAACCCTGTGCCTGTACCAGCCGGTTTAGCACCAAAAAGCGAGTTCTGAGGCTGAGTTTGGTTGTTTTGACCAAACAATCCACCACCACCACTAGCTGTGCCAGTACCAGTACCAGCAGTGTTATTAGTGTTGTTATTAGCACCAAACCCAAACCCTGTACTTCCAAATCTGGTATTAGTGTTCTGAGCGGCTCCGAAGGGTGAATTATTAGCACCGGTACTAGGCTGGCCAAAAGCACCTGTGGTGTTACTTTGAGCACCAAATCCAGTACCTGCAGCAGGTTGAGAACCAAAAAGAGAACTACCACCTGTGGATCCAAAAGCGCCTGTACCTGTAGCAGCAGGCTGACCAAATGGCTGAGCTGCCGGCTGACTACTGCCAAACAATCCAGTGCCAGTAGGGGCACCCGCTGAGGCAGATTGCCCAAACCCAAACCCACCAGTACCACCCACAGGACCAGTGGGAGTTTTACGATTCTCAGCGTAATCTTGGATACGCAACTCAGTAATAAGCTTGTCCTTGTACTGAGGCATTGCAGTAATAGTTTGGAAACGTTCAGTTCTAGAAATTCCGGTCTTAGCACCGTCAGATTCCTCAGTAACAGAAAAAGGTGTATGGCCAGTTCCAGGAGGCTGTTGAGCAGCCTGATTCATCCCGCCGAAACCTAAAGAAGGAGTTTGTAAAGAAGAGCCAAACGGGGAAGAAGCAGCTGCGCCGAATCCCGTGTTTGCAGCCGGAGCTGCAGGTGCACCAAATGCACTAGGTTGAGAGCCAAAAATAGACCCCGTATTAGCCGTAGGTTGAACAGTCGGTTGTGCTGTATTACCAAACGAGAAACCGGTGTTCCCGGGGTTGGTTTGCTGTCCAAAATTGGATCCAAACATTCACGTTTCTTTATAAATGGCTAAGCTTAGGATAAGCGTTCTGAATTGGTGTTTAGGTAAGGGGCGAATCAAAGGTTACGTGATACTGTTCGATACAAATATTTTGTCATCGTTTAGTTGGGAGGTTACAGACGCGTAAAAAAGTTACCCTAAACGCGTACCTGATAGTTGACTATAACTATAACTGTAACTGTAACTGTAACTATAACTATAACTATCCAATGGGAATCAAAGGTTTATACAAAGTTTTAAACGACAATGCACCCTCATCAATCCGAGTAGTTGATTGGAAAGCAATTAGCGGCCGTAAAATCGCTATTGACGCTTCAATGTCTCTCTACCAATTCCTTATTGCCGTACGTCAAGTTGATGGAACTCAATTAACTGGTGAAGACGGTAAAGAAACAAGCCATTTAATAGGAATGTTTTACCGAACAGTAAGATTAGTTGATAATGGCGTTAAACCAGTTTATGTTTTTGATGGTAAACCACCCGATCTAAAAGGTGACGAATTGAATAAACGTTTAGAAGCTCGTAATAAAGCAGAAACGCAAATTGAAGACGCTGTTGGTGCAGACGCAATTAAATACGAGCGGAGAACAGTACATGCCACTCGTGACCACAATGAAGAAGCTCAGAAACTTTTAAAACTTATGGGTATTCCTATTATCTTAGCTCCTAGTGAAGCTGAATCTACATGTGCAAGACTTGCTAGAAGCGGTAAAGTATGGGGAGCAGGTAGCGAGGATCTTGATACATTAACATTTAATGCTCCAGTACTGGTTCGCAAACTGTCGGCTGGAGATCAGAAGAAGAACCCAATCACTGAAATTCATTTAGACAAAGCATTGGAGGAAATGGAAATGACACTCCCGCAATTCATTGATCTTTGTATTTTATTAGGATGCGATTACTGTGAACCGATCCGCGGAATGGGTCCCCAAACAGCAATTAAACTTATTAAAGAGCACAAGTCAATTGAGAACATTAAGACGTATTTAGATAATCAAAAGGGTAAACTGAAGATTCCTGATGATTATCCTTACGAAATGGTGCGTAAATTATTTGTTGAACCAGAAGTTGTAAACCCAGACGATGTGCATTTGAAATGGTCACCACCGGATGTAGAGGGGTTAGTGGAGTACCTAGTTAAGGAAAAGGGTTTCGCGGAAGATAGGGTAAGGTCAAATGCAGCTAAATTGACTAAAGCTTTAGAACAAAAACCACAGGGACGTTTAACTGATTTTTTTAAGGTGAAACCTCAGGCTGGTGGAACAAAGAGAACTAATCAGAATACAAAAGGTGGTCCAAAGAAGAAGAAATAGATATGCAAAATGTACGTAAAAGGCACAGTGTGTACATTAGTGTACAGAATGTAGAATGTATGTAGTGGTTAGGGTACTTTATTGAAATGTTACTAATCATAGACTCACGACAGGCGCTTACATTTGTGCTTACTCGCTATTCGCGTTTGTTCACACTACGTTATTACTATAATGAAAGTTGGTTGTCACGTATCAATTACTGGCGGTATAAGCAATGCGGTTAAAAACGCAGTTGAATACGGTAATACTGCATTCGCTCTTTTCCTTAAAAGTTCAAGAGGATGGGCAACTAAACCGCTTGCTGAAGAAGAAATCCAGAATTTCAAAGAGCTTTGTAAACAACATAATTTCAACACCCGCACTGATATTCTCCCCCACAGTACATTCCTGATTAATTTAGCTAATCCTGAAGAAGATAAAAGGATTAAAAGTTATAATGCGTTTTTAGAAGAACTTACTCGTTGTGAACAATTGAATATTGGACTTTATAATATCCACCCTGGATCTTCCTTGGGTAGTGATAAGCAGCTCTCCATTCAGTATATAGCCTCCGCCATTAATAAGGCCCACCAAAAAACCGAGTTTGTGAAAATTGTTTTGGAAAACATGGCCGGAGACCCGACAAGAGTTGTTGGTGGAGAATTAGAGGATCTTAAAAAAATAATTGACCTTGTGGACAATAAAGAAAGGGTTGGGGTGTGTATTGACACGTGCCACACATTTGCAGCTGGTCACGATTTACGAGACGAAACTTCATTTAATAATTTCTGGTTGAAATTCGATAAACTAATTGGAATGAAATACCTCAGTGCTTTACATGTAAACGATTCAATGTGGCCCTATGAAAGTCGTCGCGATCAGCATGCATTAGTAGGGCAAGGGTTTTTAGGACCCGAAACTTTCAGGCTGTTAATGAACAAACCAGAATTCACAGACATTCCATTGATTTTAGAAACAGATAATTTCGAAGAAGAAGTTCCACAATTGAAATGGTTTGAGGGTAAAACCAAGGAAGAAGTTGCTAAAGAGTGTCAGCATTTAGTGGATAAGGGCGCTAAAATGCGTGCTGCTAATTTGCTTAAAACTAATAATAAACGGGCTAAACAAGTGAAAAGGGATGATCAATCGGTTTCCTCGTTTTTTAAAGTAAAAAAGCAGAAGGTAGAAACTAAAGAGGAAGATAACACTAACTAATAGCAGTAGGTACATAGGTACATAGTAAGGTAGTAAGTACATAGTAAGTACATAGTAAAGTAGTAAGCTACTCAGTAATGTGCTGGAGCAGTGATATACATAATAATTGCGACTAAGAATCACACTATAATGAGTTTGGTGTATTCAATGGGAATGTTCTGTGCAGACGAACTGCATTTCCCCGAGAAATCCTATACGGATATTATCGGTGGCGCCGGCACGTTTGCGAGTTTAGGAGCCGGGCTACACCTTTCTCATGACGAAAGAAAACAAGTAGGATTCGTTTTAGACGAAGGCTCAGATTTCACTCCTGAAATGCACGACGAAATCACTAAATGGAATATGCAAATAAAAATCCGCAAATCAGAATCCCGGAAAACCACACGTGCCTGGAACAAATTCCTTCCTAATGAAACTAGGCTGTTCAAGTATTTAAGTCCCAGTGTAAGAATTGAACCTCAAGATTTACCCGCTGAAGGGCACAATGCTAAAGTTTTGCATTTGATCTGCTCACCCCTTCGGTGTTTAACGTTTCTAGAAGCTAGGCCTGAAAATCAAATGACAGTTTGGGAACCCGTACCCACATCATGCACAGTTGAGGAATTGCCCAACCTCAAAATAGCATGTTCAAAAGGAATCACCATATTATCCCCCAACGCTTTAGAAGCAGCTAGTTTTGTAGGACTTCCAGAACCAACTACAAGGTTCCAAATAGAGAGTTTAGCCCAAAAACATTTCAGCTTTGTGCCTGTTTTGGTGATAAGATGTGGATGTTTAGGAAGCTATTTACAAACAAAAACTATTACAAAATGGTTTAGTGCTTATTATGAAATTGGATCTAAAGAAGTTGTTGACCCGTGTGGTGCCGGTAACGCCTTCTGTGGTGGTCTCGGGTTAGGTTTAGCATTAAACCTTGATTGGGACCGTGTTTTGGGAATGGCTAGTGTAAGCTCCAGTTTTATGATTCAGCAAATTGGTCCACCACATTACGATCCTGAACGTGATTTGTGGAATAATGAAAAACCAGGGGATAGATTGAATTATTATTTGAACAGTGTTCTGTACTCCTAATACCATACCTATATACCACGCACTATTTACTATACAGATCTATGTATACTATATACTATGTAGATATATATATATATGTGTGTACATATGGTAGTACTGACTAATGGTGAATACATATACAGCCGGGGTATTTCTAACGATTTCTACGTACAGAGGCCCCTTCCTAGCATTCCAATTATTCGATAGTTCAGTAGAACCCGAGAATTTCAATCATATTAAAAACGAAGAAGACGAAATCGACTGGAGTGACCAAGACAGTCTTGACTCAGACAATGAAGACTTTCCTCTACACCTTGATGACACTCAATTTAACAAACCCCAAGGAATTCATATGAACCCCAAAACTTCACAGGAGCTTCCTCATAACTTGGATAAAGAATTCCTTGCAGAATTGCTTTCCCCCCCCCGAGCAATGTGTAATAAAAGGTTCTCATTTAGTGTGGATGATTGGGTGTTTGTTGGAGCTCCAGTTCATATTCTTGATTCTGGAACTTGGCGCACATTGAAAGAACCAGATAATTTAGACCAACTGAAATCTGTGGTTACTGAAAATGATTCGCCAATGCGAATGTTCCACGTGTGTTTTGTTCTTAATCCACCAATCAACGAGAGTAAAGTATGTGAAGAGCGAATTTATAGGTTTATTTTAGCGCCGTTTGTGAAAATTTTAAGAAACGAGCAAGCCCTGAACAATTACGTTTGGCGTCAAGCCACTCAAATGATGAATCAGAGCAGTCATAGTACCCGTGTAAGCCATAGTCGCGCATCCGCAACGCCATGTGAACTTGCTAAATCATTGACTACTTTATGCTCTTCAGTAATGCAAATGGAGATCGCTAATATTACCGTTAATGGTAAAGCACGCTCTTTCCAAGTCCCAAGGCCATTAGAAAGCGATCAAATTCCTAGCTGGTTTGACACTGAATGGCCCAGCACGTGTTTGAGTTCGTGCAATTTGCCCAATAAGGAAATCACCCACTCATTTTTTAACTGTTATGGACTGCTTTTACTGGATACTCCTGATAAAGTAATCCAGGAAATCGGGGTTGATCCGGGGAGTGCCATTGGTCGAGTAATCACCGCTGTGGATCCAAGTCTAAGCATTGAACAACTTTCCAAAAGAATAAAAATTGATGCTAAACAAATGTCTAATTTAATGAATTCGTTGGTTTATTGGCGTAAGGCTCGAGTTATTATTCCTATTAATTTAAGGTACACATACACAGTGTCGCCTTTAGCGCCAATCGAAAACAATATTAAGGAACTTTCCACAAAGTTCAGTCAACGGTTCCCAACAATTCCGCCATTACACAAATTATTGAAAATCATGTCAATTGGTAAACCAAAACCGTTTATTATGCACGTGCCTTCTCCAGATCATAGAGAAGCTTATAAAAGCGTGCTGCCGTTTTTATTACAAAATGACTTAATTGTGCATTTATCCACATTCGCATTGATTGTCATCACAAGAAAGGTAAAAATTGCGGCAATTCAAGCACAGGCTGATGTTGACGAGAAAAATAACGATGCTAGTGAAACCAGAGTTTCGCTTTTTAAATTGAAAATCGATGAAATCCAGGATAGCATAATCAGAGATCCCCGTAACTGTTCGCCAATTGAGAAGGTGTGGTTAAGGCAGTTAATGAAGACAAAAAATTCAGAGTCTTCACAAATGTTTTCGAAATTGAGTAAATATTTCAACGGGAGGGATTGTTTAGAACAAGTGATGATTCATGAACAAATTAGTGTGGATGCAATGAGGGAATTCTTGAATGACTATGGACAGTACTTGGTTACTTTTAAGCATTGGTGATGCCTACGTAGTGCATGGCTATACAATGCCTACGTAGTACATACATAGTACATATACATGTACATATAGTATGTATACATGTACATATAGTATGTATACATGTACATGTATAGGGATGTATAGGTGTACACATAGTACATATAGGTAGGTACACTTATATAATAGCTATATACACAGCACGTATAGGTATATCTATGTATAGATTAATCACTGTCTATAGAACTCATATCAGAATCACTTGGGTCGTTGACTTCATCACATTCTTTTTCAGGAACTAAAGGTGCATACATTTGTTTATACCTCTCAATTGTTAGTTTGTATAAATCATGTTGTCCAGGAAGCTGTGAATCTTGCCATACTCTAGAAGCCTGTGGATTCATTGGATCAGCAGGGTTGGGGTACGTAAGAAGCTGTGGAAGAAAAACGCCAAAAATGTTCTCTAAACCGTACATTGGAGACCATGTTTGATTAATTACGTCTAAACAAACACTTCCGCTGTTCCAATCGATATTAGGATGGAAAATTTTATTTGTGAAAACAACAGAGGGGCTCTTCATTGGGTACTCTTGGGGGATAACTACTCGTACTTTCCATAATCCGTTTTCGTAATATGTGTTGGGGGGGCCGTGGAAATCGACTATGAATTCGTTAAGTAGATCTGGATTAGTGAATGTGATTTTGAAATCACTGGTTATTCTGCGTTAGTGTTAGTATTAGTTCAAACAATTAAACCAATTAAACCAATTAGTTCGATTTGTTCATGTGGGTACTTACAATTTATTTACGTCGAATTGAAGGCGTTTGTTTGGTTGCATGTTCGTTGGTAGTAATTTACAAGCTGGGAGATCGGTGATTATATATGACTGTTGATTATAGCACGCAGTACGTACGCAGTCCAGTGCGAGTTCCAGTTAGGTGTGAGACAAGCTTACTGCATACTAAGCAGCTTACTATATTCTACCCAGCTGGCTTACTATCTACTCGAACTAGAATGGTGTAAGTGCTAGTCTAAACTTAAGTTTGTATATGATACCTAATCTCATGACATGTATGTAACAATTAACTACGTACAAATGTACATTTTTTAGTACATTCTTATTTATGAAACCAACATAAATTAGAACATTTGAATTGCAGTTCATAAGTGTGTAGATTTACCCCTTTTAAACACACAGTATATATCCCTTGTCTTTAGATCCATACCGGCTTACACAACACCCCCCCCCCCAACTGGCCTCACCGCCTTACTGCCTTACTGCAGCAAACATTAAAATAATACCCCCCTGACGCTCATTTCAGGATCAATGAAGTCTGCAACAGACAGTCCCCCCCCCAAGTCAGAACGCCGTAAAATACGCAACCTTATTGAAGTCACAAAAAGCGAACCACATACCCCAGAAAGCATCTATACTAATCTAATTATCGCTGAGCATGCACTTCGGTCCCAGTATATCGACCTTCATAGAGGCAGACGGCGCGGTTTAATTTTCTTTTCTATAATTATTGCCGGCGCTCTTTATTTCACGTATAAAACTTGTTATGCACCAGTTAAAAATTCCACAATTCAGTTCTTTATTCAGTTACTCACAGTTGCCAGTTTCATTTCTATTGGGTTGTTTTTTTTAACTGGTAAGTACACAAACGCTTTTAAGAACTCGAAAATGTTTATGGCTGACACTAATAAGGGACTAAGACCTTTGAATATTAAAATCGTTAAAACAAGGAGCGGGATTCGCACTAAAATCGCTCGTGTTTTTTATGATCCTTGTTACTCAATGGATCCTGCGGGGGTTGTCAAGCTTGTATTGTCTACCCAAGCGTTTAAAAGCTCGTTTATTGATAATTGGGAGTTATTTAGAGATGATTACTGGGAGAGACAGAATAGATTGAAAAGAAGGTTAAAGAAGAGTAGAGGTAAACATCGGAAGAGACAATAATTGCATTTGAATTTGTGGATAGAAAATGGGAAGTGGAATGGGAGTGGAGTGTGGAGAGTGTGGAGACGGTGTGGAGACGGTGTGGATACTCTACTTTATATGGGTATATTAGCTACGTAGAGATATGGGTATGGCTAATAATGAAATCCACTATCTATTTCTCTTTATTTCGTTCTTTTATTTCCGTATAATTTCATCAGATGATCTTGACGATCGTGCACCGCTAAGCAGTGGAGCTTAGCGTAATTTTTCGTTTTCGCTGTAGTAATGCGCAGACGCCTACTTCAAGAACAAGCCACTTCTAACGGCGATCGGTAACCGAAGAATCAATTCTTTCTATATATTTATACTAGTCTAGTTAATTTACTCCCTTTTGCCTGCTTTTTATTGAGTGGCAGGTTCAATCTTTGTACAGATATCCACAAGTATAAGTATACTTTATAATTATTTTGAAATTCTTGAATACCATACTTCACACGTACAAGGCGCGCGTATTAGCTTTGTTTTGATTTGCCGCATGGCATGTTGCTTAACCTTGCCCTATTGACGTCATCGTAATTGAAAGCGCCAAACCCTGCATATCTGACATACTTCGTTGGTAAATATAGGGAACGTTGTGTAACTTGTAAAATACTAACGTTCTAGTACTTTAGAAAACATAAAAACTAGATTTATCTTGGTAGATATGTTAAATTTATAGAATGTTTATATAAAATGCCCAAGATCTTGGACCAGAAGCCCATTTATCGTGACTTTCTACACTTAGATACATGTTTAGCCACCTTTAAAATAATAACCTCAAACTTAGACGCCATCCTAAACATAATTTCCAAACAACGGTTGCATTCCTTTATTAGTATTGTGGTCTTTACATTTATTTACATTTATCAGCATTTTGAAAGTTACTTATTGCGTTGCAGCCGTCACAGATTGTGGACATTAGGGTTTTTCTTCAGTTCTTAAGCTTAGTGGCTATCCCACATTTCGCAAAGTTTCTAAAGAAAGTCACTTAGATCAACCGTGCTCAATCCAAGTAAGTTTATATTATACATATACATTTACATACGATACAAATTACCTTCTTATCTATTCATTATTTTCTGCTTTATTTGGTTTTAGCACCGTTTTTTTTTGGTTTTGCCTTCGCGCTTTATCACGAATGATATGTAAGTTATAGCTCATGCATTCTGCAAGATGTCATGTACGTGATTATGGCTGGAATACGATTCGGTACCGCCACGCCAGAAACCACACGATTGAAAGTAGAATATTATATATATAATATAAGTTATATACAAAAACTACACCACTGTTAATATCGTATGGTTTGATAAACTATAGATTACCTACCCCAAAACGACCAACCCCCCTTGAAACAGTTCACCCTTTTATTTACCGATACCCTTTCCCTTCTGGGCAAACCCTTTTTCACCCCTCCCTCCTTTTTTAACTATAAGCTGCAGCAGCGATAAGGTTACATAACACAAACAAGTAAGTTATTAGTTATTTGTTAAGTTATATACACTGACGTCATAGTGCTTACATATCGATTGCTTACGCCAGTTCTCTCTAACCCCCTTCTTAGGTCTTAATTTCAATTTGCCCATTACGATTTCGTAACTACCATTTAATTACTATGTTCCAGAACTTCAAAAACTTTATCAGACATGGTAAAAATGGAGGCTCCAAACACGGTAGTAAGACTAAAGACAAGCTTACACCAGCAGTAAGTGACAACTCGGTGGTTAACACGAAGTCCCACGAGAGCCAGGACTCCCAACCCTCCCAGTTTGATAGTAATGCCAACTCCCAAGTCAACAGTAAAGGCAACAGCAATGGCAATGCTTCTCAAGGCCATGCCAAATACGACACTGCAGTGCGTAAGATTATCGATGAGGAGAACGAATCGAGATCTAAAAAGCCCAGCTACCCTGGCCTTGAGAACTATGAGATTATAGAGAAAATGGGCGACGGTGCATTCAGCCACGTTTACAAAGCGCTTGACTTAAGAACTAAAGAGTTAAGAGCCATTAAGGTTGTTGCTAAACACAATCTCACATCCAATCAGCGTGCTTCTGTGCTCAAAGAAGCGGCTATTATGAGACAATTGGACCACCCAAGTGTTGTTAGAATGTACGACTTCTTGGAAACCCCTGATCATTTTTTCATTGTGTTAGAACTCGTTGGTGGAGGCGAGCTTTTCCATGAGATCGTTAGGCTGACGTACTTCAGTGAGGATCTCAGTAGGCACGTTATTGTACAAGTGGCGAATGCTATCAGATATTTGCATGAAGAGGCGGGTGTCGTTCACCGTGATATAAAGCCAGAGAACCTGCTTTTCACTAGGGGGCCTTTTATCCCGTCTAAAACCCCCAAGGTTAGACCTGGTGATGACGAACACAAGGAGGACGAGGGTGAATTTGTTCCTGGATCTGGTGCGGGCGGTATCGGCGTTATTAAGTTGGCCGATTTCGGCTTGAGTAAGATCATTTGGGACTCTAAAACCATGACTCCGTGTGGTACTGTTGGGTATACCGCTCCTGAAATTGTCAAGGATGAGCGTTACTCAAAGAGTGTTGATATGTGGGCATTCGGTTGTGTATTGTATACTATTTTGTGTGGGTTCCCTCCTTTTTTCGATGAGTCAATAGAAGTTTTAACCAGAAAGGTTGCTAAGGGTGAGTACTCATTCTTGTCTCCGTGGTGGGACGGTATTAGTGATTCCGCTAAGGATTTGGTCAGTAAGCTTTTAATTGTGGATCCTGAAAAGCGTTATTCTATAGAGGATTTCTTCAATCATCCTTGGGTTACTCAGAATACTGAGCAAGCTATTAAGACTAGCGACTTCAGAGCACACTTGCCTACTACAAATATGCCGTCTACTCCTATGCATGAGCGTGGTGTTAGAGAATTAGGTATGAGTGGTGCATTGAAGGATGCATTCGATGTCTCTAACGCTGTTTACCGTTTGGAACAGGAGATGGCTCGTAGGAATAAAGCCCCAAGAAATGTTGCTATTCTAGAGGAGGAAGAGGAAGATAATGTTAACTCTAAATTGGATAATTTGTCTTTGGATGCCTCGAAGAACGAGTCTAATTCGAATTCTCAGAATACTGCTGCAATGAACTTAGAGAAGAGTGTCCAGGAGAGCAGCGAGGGTGATGGTTACTTCGATTTGCACTTGGAGGGGTCTACTTTGCTGGAACGTCGTAAGGCTCGTAAGGGCTCTGATTGAGTAGTTTCATTTTTTATGATGGTATGATAGAATCCTTTTTTTTAATTTATTTATTCACCGGTTCATATTCTATTTCTAATTAACTAGATACTTAATTGTTGTGTGTGTGAATGTTGGGAAATAGATAGGGGGTGTGGTTCTTACACTTCTTTTCGTTCATGACGTGTTAGCGTATATCAAATGTTTTTAAAAAATTAATTCCAAGAAGCAGCTGATTGGCACAATCAGTTGTATGAGACTCCGTCCTCGTTAGCTCAATTGGCAGAGCGTGGGACTTTTAATCCCAAGGTCACGGGTTCGACCCCCGTATGAGGAGTCATCATTATTTTTTTGCACTATTTTTGAAGTGCTCACTGGTGAACATGTACAAGTATCCAAGTCCAGCCAATCAGAGTGATTCTATACGGTTAGCACTGAGAACTTATATATTTTTGGGTTTATGACTTTTCTTAAAATTATGTTTGTATATACTTTACAGAACGATCGTCATCAGACTCCGTCCTCGTTAGCTCAATTGGCAGAGCGTGGGACTTTTAATCCCAAGGTCACGGGTTCGACCCCCGTATGAGGAGTCACCATCATTTTTTTTATCTTTTTATCTACTTATTAAGCTTGACGCACGCGCTGTTCAGCGTACCTTCTTATGCACACAAGCTGCAATTCATTTTTTTTTCTACACTATTTAAAAAAGTAATAGATACCCGAAGGAATGACACTCTGCACCTCCCTCGCTCCTATCTACGTGTTGTTCAAAAACAATCTCAATTCAATATGAGCACATACCTTTAACCTACATGGTCTCGACTATGTATGTACGTCATAAGTTTAGGGTTGTTCGTGCATATAACAGAAGTCACGAAAGTACTTGTAAACAACACCCAAAAAAACTCTAAAACAATATGTTCTCTATCTATTTTCTTGAAATGTCAGACTCGACTCAGAATACAAGTATCCTCATTGGAATTGTTGCTAATGTGGTGCTTGGTTTATCCCTTCAATTACAGAAGTACGCTAAGAAACAGATTATCCACTTAGCGCTGAATGGTGTCCCACCAATTAGCCCCCAAAGATGGCTTTCACTTGCAATTATCGCATTGGTATCTGCTGAATGTGCTAATGTTTTATCATTTGGTTTACTGCCCTCACAAACTATCTCTCCTATTGGTGTGTTCACAATGGTCTCTAATTGTGTACTCCCACCGCTGTTTTTCGACAAAGATACCCATGTGGTTGTTGGCAGTTTAGTATCAATGTTTGGAATTCTTGTTTCTATTTTGAAAACTTCAGCGGTCCCTCCTCCATCAACCAAGACCGAAACTATTGACTTAGACTTCAAGAAAACAATGTTCTTAGTTTCTGAAGTTGTTGCAGTGTTAATTTGTTTGTCCATGAAATCATACAGAAAGTCTAGATGTTCTTTTAGATTAAAGGGATACACAACTCTTAGTGCAATTCTTGGTACTCAATGCATTGTGGCTATTATTCAAGTTGGAAGGTCAACAAACAAAAACGGGAATAGTGCTTTGCTGATTCTTGTTACATTAGTATGCTTTGTTCTTAATATGATCATTTTTAACGAGAGCATGGATTTGTTCCCTGCTTGGCAAGTAGTACCACATTACTTCATTGATTTGAACGTCGTCTTCTTTTTGAACACATCAATCCTGTTTGAAGATTTCAACCAACAGAATTTAGCATCTAATTTGTTTACTGTTGTTGGGCTCACATGTGTGTTTATTGGCGTATTGATTTCTGCCGAGCCGCATTTCGCTTTGCCAAGTAATATGTTAGAATCGGGTGTTCTTGGTCAAATCAAACAGAATGCTCTTAATGAGTATAGAGAGCAGCACGATGCTACAAGAAGAGAGATTGAAGATCACACACAGGGTCAATGTAGATTGGGTGAAGGTCCTAATTGTGCTTGTTTAGACAACGAAATCGGCCATCAACTTCTCGAAGCAGAGTTTAGAAAGTTCATGCAGGAGAAAATGAACGACCTGAATGAACTAAATCCTCTGCCTAACAATCAAAGGCCTTTTAGAGATCAGTTGCCTGTTTAAATCATATATTTATTTATATTTATTATTTGCATTTCGTATATATTTTTGATATGTTTGAAGTGTGGTTCCTTTTTCTTTTGTTTTTTTCCAGAATCAGGGTTGTGGTGCAGCTGCAAGTTATTAAGATCGCGTGCTGTTGGGTTACGAGCCGTTGGGTTAAATTGAGTAGTGCCGTGCATAAGTCAAGGCATGCAGATCACGTGATAACCCCAAAAAAGACCACATCATGAATATTCCACTTCCCTTAAATGCCTCAAATATTTATTTATTGATAGTCAATTCAAATATATAACAAGCCAGTATCTACATTATTAAAACCTTGAAAGTTTCACCCTTAATGAGTTCCGGCTTCTCCTTCGTAGCACCAGGTAGCATAGCCAAACAATTGGAATTCACCATGCTTTTAATATAACTGCTTCTTTGGAACCCAGTAGAATGCCAAACAAGTTTACCGTCAACTTGTTTTAAAACGCCTCTTTGGAACTCAGGACGAACATCAAGTCTAATATTTTCACTTGCTTGAGCTTCAACCCAGTCACCACTACAATTAGGATAACCTGAATATTTCATGATGAAAGGCTTTGCAAACAAATTTAAGCAAACGACACAGCTTACAGGGTTGCCTGGAAGTGCAAATATAGTCTTATTGTCTTTAAAAGTGGCAAATGTTACTGGTTTGCCCGGTTTCATGTTTACACGGCCGAACTTCAAGTCACCATTTAACTCCTTGATCACAGGTTTAAGGAAGTCTGTTTCACCCATGGAGACACCACCACTTGTAATCAGAATATCAACCCTTGCAAAAGAACCTTTCACTCTATCATGTAATGTTTGTTTAACATCCTTCACGATTCCAAGATCAACAACATTCTCAGCAGGAAGCCACTTTTTCAAGTTAGAAATGATCATCAAACGGTTAGAGTCCCAAATACAAGTATCCTTGAGTTCAGTTCCAACATCATAAACTTCATCGCCTGTGCTCATAACACCAACGACAGGCTTTTTATAAACAGGAATGTGTCTCATACCAACACTTGCTAATGCGCCGATCTCACCACCGAAGCTGCTAATGAAAGTGTCCTTCTTGATTATAAGCGATCCCATTTTGATATCGCTACCGATTTCTCTAACATTGTCTCCGTTTTTGACTCCTGGTGCGGTGATTTCAACTTCTAACTCAACGTCGTCCTGTTCTTTAACAAGTTTAGTGTTCTCAACGGGTATAACAGCAGTGGAATTAGAGGGTATAGGAGCTCCAGTAGTAACACGAACACATGATTCTCTTGAAGATGTTGCAATTTGAGAAGAAGCTAATGATGCTCCTAAAACTGGAAGTACGACTGTGCTCTCGTTCTCAAATACCGAGTGATGGACAGCATAGCCGTCGACTATACTAGCTCTGAAATGAGGTACATTGCCAACAGCATAGATGTCTTCACTAATAACGTAGCCTACAGAGTCTTCGAGGGGGACTGTTGTAGTCATCTGGCTACTGTTATGAGGAACAGAGTTGAGAACTTTCTCAATTGCGTCACCGAAGGGGATCATTTCGTAGGGACTAGTACGATCTCTGGTTGTCACACCAAAGAATTTCGGGCCGTCATGGCCGTGTCCGTGGTGGTGCTGATGCTGATGCTGGTGATCTTTATCTTGACCGACGCTATGCGAGTGGTTACGCGATTTACTATCATGATGGTGATGGTGTTGATGACGACACCCTCCACTATTCCCACTTTCAACACTTGTATTAGCAGAAGATTTACTACCCTTACGATTATGATTAGATCCATGATGCTTCTCGAAATCCTTATGAAGTTCTCTAGAGTTCACACCACCTAACAATTGAAGTGCATGTGGCAGAATATCAATAATTGAGTCAAGATTTTCAATGGCACCTTTAACAGATCCTGGCAATGTCACAATCAATGTAGAACGAAGCGTGCCGGCTACTGGTCTACCCAATGCAGCCATATCTGTTATTGCTAAACTGGATGTCATCATTCTAATGACAATACCAGGAGCTTCTTTTTCTAACAGTGGTTTGACGGCTTCTGGCGTGACATCTCTATTAGAGAATCCTGTGCCTCCAGTAGTTACTACTAATCGGATATCGTCATTAACAAGTTTGAGTAAAGCCTTTTGGATAGCAAGCAACAAATCTGGCACATAACAAAGGATAGCTTTAGAGGCAATCCCAGATTGGTTAAGTTTATCAGCTAGCTTTGGTCCACAAGTGTCCTGGGATCTGTCTTGAAAGCAAGTATCAGAAACAACGACAATTGCTGCAGAAACCATTGTAATCAGTGAGTGATGTGGTGAACTTCGTTATAAATACGTAAACATTTGGGTTGAAAGATTACGCATTGAACGTAAACGACCTACACATAAAGATATGAAATTCGTGATACACAAATAAAGAAAAGGGGTTCCACGAATGAGGAAAAACGTGTCAACACCGACTTTTAGAATTCAGTAACCAAAAAAATTTCTGAAATTTTACAGATATTAAATTGAAAAGTGTATAGGTGTATAAATATTTAATTTTTAGAGGAATACAGCGGGAGGATCTTGGACTACGTGCTTGATACGAATCTTGAGAGAATGTGTCCTAGATGTGGTCAGTTTTTATCATGCATGCGCGAACACACATAATTGAGGCACAAAAGTGTGTTATGTAAGTACATAATGCAAGTAGGAATATGTCAGCGCGGAAAGATCGATTGCCGGAGTTCATGTGTAGGTATCTTAAGATGAGTATTAGCCGATTCAATGAAGAACTGGGTAAATTAGTTATTAGATGTGTATATATATACTTCTAGTTTTTTAGATATTCGATATTGACTGTTTAAAACCCATAAGAGTTGACGTAGCTATTTTTTTTATGTACGTTAAAATTCCACCGGTATGGGCACGTGTGGGTACTCTCACACGTAAACTGTAGGATTGAGCAACTGTACATGTACATACTAAATTGAATGTTCTTTTTTGGTAGTTTTCAAGGTTTAAAATTTCACAATTGGGCTTGTTTATACTTGACAATACTATTCTGAAGTTTAGGTAAAGTTTGCAGGCAATAAAATTATCACTGTGGTACTTTTTTCTGCAAGAATCGGAACGTTGGTGTAGCAACCAATGCATGTACGCACATACGCATATTTAGTAAGTAACGGGGCTCATTCACTTATATTCACATGAAGGTGAACGTTAATCAGGATATTCCATTATTGAAAAGAGTTTAAACTATCATTACAATTGATTATTTATAAATTATTATTGGGTGGAAACATAAAAAAGGGTGAATATTTTTAAGTTGTTATGGCATGCGTGTGCTTAACAACATTATAAGTACAGCAGCGCCACTAAAACAAGATACCAGTGTTTGGGAGTAACGATGGTTTGTCCGTTAGTGGAATTTGGACTATAATTCATTGTTTCTCTCAAAGTACTTGCTTCAGTTTCGTAACCGGTCGAGGCACTAGTGAATGTTTGGTCTGACGTGACCATGTCAGCTGGCACAACATCAGACGTAGTTAATTCAAGATTTGATATGATCATGGTTTCATCATCTTTATCCTCTTCAATAGGTTCTATCACTGAGTGGCTCATCTCTACATAACTGTGAGAATCACCTTCATGTTCATATTCATGTTTACCATTAGATGTGTGTGTACATTCCCCAATAGGAATTCCATTAGACAAACTACAGTCACAATCTACCGTGACGATCTCGCTGTTAATTTCTGTTTCAACTATAGTTGGTTCAGGTGGATTACATGTCACTTCTGTTGATGTAATTGTTACAGTGCGGAAGTTTGTGAAAACGTTACCACTGCTTGTGCGGCATTCTTCAATTATGGATGCGTACGTCTTGGTAACAGTTAATTCAGTTGGAATGGTCTCAGGTAACACTTTGGCGGAAGATGATGGTGTAGAAGATATGAGGTCAGATGATTGGGTAGCTGTACAGCTATCTTTGTCACAAGGAACAGTTACAACATGTGACTCAAACGACGTGTATGTGGTGTTCTGATATGGGCCTGGCATCGGCGGGGCTAGCGAAGATTTGTTTGTGACTTCAGGAATTTCAACTGTTAGGACTGGGGGCACTGTTGCAGCGATTATGTGCATTCCAGAATGATTGGAATAGCTCATAGTGTATACATCGTCAGTAGTGTAAGTTCTTTCTTCGGTTTCCTCTAATGTAATCACGTGGTACGGCAATTGAACAACGACGTGAGCTCCTGATGTCTTTTGACTATGGTACGAATAAACATCATCAATCAACATAGTAGTAGCAGAAACTCCGATTGTTGTAATTGTGGGGTAAGGTAACTCAACCACAACATGCATCCCTGTAGTACTTGAAGAATGTCTACTATACACACCATCAGTGGTATACGTTGTTAACTCAGGACCGAGAGTAGTTAATACTGGGTACTTCACGGCTTCAACAACGTGAATTCCATTAGTAACAACCGAATCCTTTGTGTACGGGCATGACGTGGTGTATGTGGTATCCTCAGGTCCTAACTCAACAATTGTAGGGTAAGGAGTGACAACAACCACATGGGTCCCTGTCGTATCGACATTGTGTAGTTTGTACGTGCCATCGGTAGTGTAGGTACTTGGTAATGGACCCAATGTGGTGTATGTCGGGTAAGGGGTTACAATCACGACATGTGGACCAGAAGTATTGAATCCATTATAATGATAGTTATCATCGGTTGTGTAAGTTTCTGCCGTTGGCCCTAGAGTTGTTTGTGTTGGATATTGAAGAACAGACACTACGTGCACACCAGAGGTCTTAGTACCCCTATAATCGTACGAACAATCAGTAGTGTAAACATCAGCTTCTGGCCCTAACATTTCTATGGTGGGGTAAGGAATTACATCCACCACGTGTGGTCCTGAGGTTGAAACTTTGCCAACCATGTAGGCATCATCTGTAGTGAACGTTGTTCCACTTGCTCCCAAAGTAGTAATAGTAGGGTAGGGGTCAACCACAACAATATGCGGTCCACTTGTACTAGCACCATGTTTCATATAGGCTTCATCAGTAGTATAAGTCTCAGGATCAGAACCGATCGTGCTTATTCTGGGGTATGGTAATATAACCTGAACAAAGGATCCGGTTTGTGATCCATGATCATAGATACCCGAAGTAGTAAACGTCGTTGCAGAAGGGCCAAGTGTCGTGTATGTTGAATAAGGTCTGACCACAACTACATGTTCTCCAGTCTTCTCATCTTCACCTTCTGTATAGGGACTATCAGTTGTATAAGTCGTTGCAGAGGGACCGATTGTAGTACAGGTTGGGTAGGGCTGAACATCAACGACATGTGGTCCAGATGTATCTTGATCTTCGTACACATAGTTATTATCCGTGGTATACTGAGTGGCTTTAGGACCCAAAGTAGAAATGGTAGGGTAAGGAAGTACCTCTACTACATGGTCACCCTGAGTCTCTTTACCACTATAGTCATAAGAGTCATCTGAAGTGTACGTGGTAGCGAATGGGCCTAATGTCGTTAATGTAGGATATGGCAACACAACCATGACATGAGGACCAGTGGTTTCTAAACCGTTATACTTGTACGGGGAATCTGTAGTCACATTAGCTAGTGTGGGACCCAAAGTTGTATACGTTGGATAGGGCTGAATAACAACAACATGTGGACCTGTAGTCTTTTCATCGTCTTCAACATACTCATCATCTGTTGTATATGTCTTTTCTTCTGGTCCCAATGTAGTAACTGTAGGATACGGTGAAACAAATACAATATGAGGGCCTGTTGTTTTCTGATCATCCTTCACATAAGCGTTATCTGTTGTGTAGGTTGTAGCTGTTGGGCCTAACTCGGTAATAACTGGATACTTCTTGACAACTACAACATGTGGTCCATCCGTACTAATTGACTTATCAGTGTAAGGTCCTGTTGTGGTGAAAGTTGTCTCGTCAGGACCCAAAGTTGCTATAGTAGGATACGGCTTCACAACAACGACGTGGGGACCAGTTGTGCTTGTGGATTCCACAAGGTATGGGCCATCAGTTGTAAACAATGAAGCGGAAGGGCCTAATGTTGTATAAGTAGGGTACGGTTGTATCACCATGACGTGTGGACCTGATGTACTAAAGTCATCCTTCTTGTAGACCTCATCCGTAGTGTATATCATCGCTTCTGGACCCAGGTCAGTATAAGTCGGGAAGGGCTTCACATCCATGACATGAGGACCAGAGGTACTGAACTCACCACTTTTATAGACGTTGTCCGTGGTGTATGTGGTTGCTGAAGGGCCAAGTACTGTATACGTTGGGTACGGTTCAATGACCATTACATGCGGACCAGAGGTTTCTTCTTCACGATACTTGTATTCATTGTCGGTAGTATAGGTAGTTGCTTCGGGTCCAAGAGTTGAAACTACAGGGTAAGGTTCAATGACCATTACGTGTGGACCAGAAGTGCTGAAATCGCCGTTCTTATACTCATCGTCAGTGGTGTACGTTTCTGATTCAGGTCCCAACGTTGTGTAAGTTGGATAAGGGAAAACAACTATCACATGTGGTCCCGAAGTTTCTGCGTCATCGTAACTATACTCGTTTACCGTTGTGTAAGTGGTAGCTGCAGGTCCAACTGTTGTGAGTGTTGGGAATGGCTCGATTATCATAACATGGGGTCCAGTGGTAGTGAAATCCTCTCCTGTATACTCGTCATCAGTCGTGTAAGTCGTAGCATAGGGACCTAAGTCTGTGTAGGTTGGGTACGGTTGAATGACCATGACATGAGGTCCTGAGGTACTGTAATCACCATTCTTGTACTCTTCGTCGGTTGTGTAAGTTGTTGCCTCTGGTCCAAGCGTGGTGTAGGTTGGATATGGTAAATCAACTACCACATGGGGACCGGATGTCTCCTCTCCGTCTTTAGTGTACTTTTCGTCAGTAGTGAATGTTGTAGCTTGAGGACCCAAAGTGGTTAAAGTAGGGAAAGGCTCCACGACCATAACGTGAGGACCACTAGTACTGAAATCTCCACTCTTGTAGTCGTCATCTGTGGTGTAAGTCGTGGCTGAGGGACCAAGGATAGTATACGTTGGGTAGGGCAAATCAACAACGACGTGTTGTCCAGAAGTCTCTTCTCCGTCTTTAGTATACTTCTCATCAGTAGTGAACGTTGTAGCTTGAGGGCCCAAAGTAGTCAGTGTGACAAACGGATCTATAACCATTACATGTGGACCACTAGTGCTGAAATCGCCGCTCTTATACTCGTCATCTGTGGTATAGGTAGTACCTTCAGGACCAAGAATAGT
The DNA here is from genome assembly GCA_030568935.1 of Starmerella lactis-condensi. Taxonomy (NCBI): domain Eukaryota; kingdom Fungi; phylum Ascomycota; class Dipodascomycetes; order Dipodascales; family Trichomonascaceae; genus Starmerella; species Starmerella lactis-condensi. Next base: position 127,979 of record JAJMJH010000017.1, read on the forward strand.
ATACGTCGGGTAAGGCAAATCAACTACCACATGGGGACCGGATGTCTCCTCTCCGTTTTTGGTGTACTTCTCATCAGTAGTGAACGTTGTAGCTTGAGGGCCCAAAGTTGTTAAAGTGTCAAATGGTTCTACAACCATAACATGTGGACCACTAGTGCTGAAATCACCACTCCTGTACTCGTCATCTGTGGTGTAAGTAGTTGCAGCAGGCCCTAAAACAGTAAAAGTTGGGTAAGGTAAATCAACAACTACATGAGGTCCTGATGTTTCTACCCCGTTCATTGTGTACTCTTCGTCTACAGTGAAAGTAGTCTCATGTGCAGCAACAGTAGTGAAAGTTGGGAAAGGTTCAACAACCATAACATGAGGTCCGCTGGTACTAAAGTCACCATCCCTGTATTCTTCATCAGTGGTGTAGGTTGTAGCACTAGGACCCAAGACTGTGTACGTGCAGTATGGAGTCACTACCATGACATGTGGTCCAGTAGTTTCTTCTTGGCCATAACTGTACGGCTCATCAGTAGTGTACGTAGTGGCTTCAGGACCAACTGTAGTTACTGTCAAGTACTCTTGGATAACCATAACATGAGGACCAGATGTACTGAAGTCATCCTTCTTGTACTCATCCGTTGTAGTATATGTCGTAGCCTGAGCCCCCCAATCAGTAAATGTTGAATAAGGGGTCACTACAATAACATAAGGACCAGTAGAAGTGGTGTAGCCGTACGTATAAGTGCCATCAGTAGTCACGATTTCGGACTCAGGACCGACAGTCGTAAAAGTTGGAAACGGCATGACGTCCAAAACGTAAGTGCCAGAAGAGTCATCAGGAGCGTTATCGAAATTATAAGTTCCTGTGGTAGTAAAAGTGGTAGCTTCAGGGCCGTAGACTGTAAATGTCGAAAACGGTGTCTCAACAATGACGTGAAATCCCACTGTTGGCGTAGCGTTGGTCGTGTAGGGACCATCCGTGACATAGGTAGTATACTCTGGGCCAGCCACAGTAAACGTAGGCATTTCCTCACGTGTAGGACATCCAATAAGATTCATGTTGACATCCAAATCACTTAGAATTTCACCTGATGGACTCAAAGCGAAAACTTCTAGGAAACCATCAGCGATGATGTTAGCATACAAAACCGATAAAGGATAGACATGCTCCGCTTGTAAAGTCACAGTGAACTCAATAGGAACAGCCTTTTGCTGATACTTCTTAAAGTTGTAATCACCGTGACCAGAGATGTGGATATCTGCGTTACCACAACAATCACCACCAACAGGTGCACCGAAATCAACGTAAACATAATCGTTAGCAGTAATTAAAAACTGATAATCACCGTCTTCTGGAGGCAAGAAATATCCAACGGCTAACATAGTGAAGTTCGATGTTGTGAGATCCACGCCGAACAATGTCCCATATTCTTGATTGGGGCCACCGTCCACTCCGACTTGGAAACTCAAGTCACGAGGACCAACAGTTCTTGCTATTTCTTTGCCGATTTCCTTGAACCTATACGGGAACAGTTCAGGGTTTTCTAAAATTTGTCTATCATCAAGCGCGTAGTCGTAAAAAGAGATACCGAATCCTGGTTGACCTAAAGCGAAATTAGCGCTACAGGCGTTCGGAGTATAAACATTATCAGCTTGTACTAAAGTCACCAGTAGAGTGACTATTAGACGTACTATATTCATATTTCTATCAACTTCTCAGATGTAGAATCAAGTTAGTTATATTGCCCATCGATGGGCTTCCAAATAACTAATATCCCCCAACTTCTATAGGGTTAGGGGATGACTACTCGGGTATTTCGTACAGATAATAAATTCTACGTTCATGCATCGAAACCATCATGTACAGAATGTACGGTTAATGTAATAAGAACTATAGAATTATTAGGCTTTTGCCGTTGTTTTGGTATCTTGGTACCTACTGCTATTATTTTGGTATATGATTATTCTCGGCCCTACCACAGTTCGGTTCTTCTATCGTATAATCGATTAGGGAACTTTTCGCGAGGGTTAGGTGTGAGCTCATGCACGAACTATTTTCACACGCGAGAGTGATCTCTGTACCCAACCTCAGTCGACCAAAGTAGTTGTACGAACATGAATTATTTTTTAAAAAAAATAAAGAAGTTCTAATTTATTCTGGTTTATTGAATCATTTTGAGCCTTCGTTACGCGCCTCTGTCCACTATATTTCTAAGCACATCGTAAAATAACTTTCCTCGGCTGTTGACAACGGATAGGGTTAGGATGTGTTATGACATCGCGTAAAAGTTTTTTTACGTGTACTAAGGAAGAAAAACAAAAACACTCCCCTCAGCTGATTCTCATTGAAACATCGGTGAGCAATCTTGTATAAGTAATAGTATAATCTATTTCTATTCAGAAAGTTATGTATGAATTTCTCAATTATTTTACAAAATTGATTATGTTTTACATTTACATACTAGTCTGTAGAAACGGTGTCCTGAGCACGGTCACCAGGCACTAATCGGGTTCCACATCCCCGGTAAGATCTTTGAACTCTACGATAAGGACCGGTAATGAGACTTTTTTTTTTAACATTCATTGAGATATTTAAATTAATCATTTATCTTGTAGCTTTTGTTCTTGGATTATTTAGATCGGTTCTACTTTATTTACTTTTTGGTACAGGAAAGACCTAATATATCCTAATCGAGTCTACTGTATGTGCACCTCGCGTGATGAATATGATCCTACAATCATGTGGCAAGTGGTAATGTTATCTAAGCAGCTGAGTTTCTAGAAAGAATGCTCAGAAGAAGGTGTTAAAAACTAGGAGAAGTAAAAGAAGTTCACTGCAGACTCATATAGACCTTTGATTAGGCCGTTTGTTCTGATTATGTTTGACCTGGACGAAAAACACCTCTATGATGCTGGCGATGTACTTTGCACTCAATTAATCATTAAACCCTAACCCGTCACACAAAAAGTGTTAAACGAGGTTTGGTCTGATGCTAGGGCAAGGTTTACACAACTCCTCGTAACCTTCACGAGGCTAGCTTTAAAGAGCTTTACATCTTTATTTCATAGAGTAAAATTATAAGTTAGATATATTTTTTTTTCGTATGAAAGGTTTGGGTAACCATTAGAGCTTGATATATTTTGCATCGGCTCTAAAACCGTTCTCGCTGAAATGTAATTACTCAACGGCTATGTTGGTATGCATTGATTAATCATCAGGCAAAAAGTGGGGACTCTCATGTCCATCAGCTCATCATTGGTAAGGAAATTTGATTGTGAATACCTCCTTACTTAGTATAACACGTGATACATCTCCCTATATGTTGGAGGATTACGTAGATTACATAAACACAGGTGGAACATAGAAGAACTTCTCCTTAAACTATCAAAATAAATTAATGATGTCATAGCGCTAATTATGTTCTTACTTATTTTGAATGTTGTAAATACACCTAAAATCACCTTAATCGTGTTTTTGTGTTCACTCTGTTTAGTCTTCTGAGCTGAATAAATTTCTGCGGTGGCTGGACATGAGAGTTTCGTGACCAATGCATGACGCAGATTATTACGGTACTCATATGTGGTTCCTAATTAACATACATAAATGAATAACATAAAAACTTGTACAATTTGAGTCTAAAACTTTTCAAGTTCTAGATAGTAACTCATCTGTGATTCTCTTTAGAAACTTGTGGATCCATACTTGTTCCTGTACCTGTTCCTGTACTTGTACCTTAATTCAGGGCTTCCCCCTCACCACACCACAACAGTGACTGACACAGAACCTTAACATGTAACCTCGTTACTAATCACATACTCAACGCTGAGGGTTCCACATTCAGACGATTTAGTACCATAAGTTTCTCGAATTGCCCAATCAGAAAGCATTTTGATAAAGACATTTTATTAATTCTAAACAAGAATGGATTCCGAAAAAGCTAGTTTTAACTTAGCAACTGCATGTAGTGCTCTAGGGATTAGTCCCGAGTCAGAAGAGCCCCTTAAGGACTGGCTTACCTCGTTAAACCAATCCGAGTACTACCAGAAGTTCACTAGTAATGACATTGATGTACTTTCATTACTTGAACTTTCTTACACAGATTTGAAATTTATTGTGGACAAAATCGGAGACAGAATCAGAATCAATAAAGCCATTCAAGCAGCGCTTTCAATGATCGATCGAATTTCTCCTGCCACTATTCATTCATTCCAAACATTGCATAATATGATGACTTCTGATGATGCTGAACTCACTGCTACCGCAACGATCCGTAAAGATACAGATGACAGTACCCCTACACTGGAACCCAAACCCAGCTCAATTGATGACGGTCCCGTAATCATTGTGGCCTTCCACCTGCCCTCTATGAATATGATGACAGTTCAGTTCCCGGCTTCTGATTCTCCAGAAGATATGTGGGATAAAATTGTTTTAGCAACTAATCTACCCAATGAGTTTTCGCATAGATTTAATGATGGGTTTGATTTTTATGATGACATTGACGAATTGCATGGTGCGATTTTCAATTTGAACGTTACTGAATTCTGGGTGGAAACGCTCCAACAATCAGACAACCGTTCGTCCAATGTTTATGGTGGTGGTAGTGGTAGTGGTGCTATTAGTGGTGGTGCTGCTGACGTTGGCAGTAATGGTTTGTCATCACCTTCCTCCCAAGAGCCTTCTCATCTAAGAGGTTACTCTAAAGCAGGTAGTGGTGGTGGGTCCAATGAAGTATCATTGGCTGGAAACAGACCTACTTCTGAACAGGTCGCACTTCGCATTGAAGAATATTTCCCTAATGCTGATATCAAAAGACTTCATCAGGGTATTCGCAACTCAGTGGTTTTAAACAATCGATTATCAACAATTCATGACCAGCGTGCATCAACTGTTTTATCAAAGAGAGTCAGTTACTACCCATCAATTGAAGCTGGTTCTTCTCATGAGTACTATAACAAAGTTCTAGGCTCTCGTCATACCTTAACCGAAGAAACCATCTCTGAGATTGAAGAAGATGACGACCAGGATCTTCTTGATAGAATCAAAGACGAAAAGTGTTTCCCCTCAGAGTGGCTCAGAGGTCGTCTTATTGGTGCTGGATCATTCGGATCTGTTTATTTAGGTTTCAATGTCTTCAGTGGTGATATTTTTGCAGTCAAACAGATCGAAATCAACGACTCTACTAGTAATCGTGCACAAATCATCAACTCTTGTCGTCGTGAACTGTACACATTAAGAGACCTCGACCACGATAACATTGTTCAGTATCTTGGATTCCAAAGTGATGATCAGTACCTGAACATTTTCCTTGAGTATATCCCTGGTGGATCATTAGCTCATAGAGTAGAAGAACAGGGTCCCCTCTCTGAACTGGAAGTCAAGCATTTTATTAAACAGTGTTTACAAGGTTTGAAATACTTGCATGAAAAGGGCATTATTCATAGAGACATCAAAGGTGCAAACATATTAGTGGATACTAACAATGTCGCTAAAATCAGCGATTTCGGATTCAGCAGACAAGAACAAACATATGATCGTCGTATGTCTATCAAGGGAACTGTTTACTGGATGGCACCTGAAGTTGCTAAACCGAAATCAGACGCTTCAATCACTACCAAGGTAGACATCTGGAGTTTAGGCTGTATGATCGTTGAACTGATCACTGGAAGCCACCCGTTCCCGGACCTTGAAGATATCCAAGCATTATATAGGATTGGAAATGGTGTGTTCCCCTCTGTACCGGACTATGTTTCTCAGGAGTTAAGAGATTTCTTAAGTCTTTGTTTCGTTTTGGACCCTAAACAGAGAGCCTCAACAGTTGAGCTTTTAGAGCATCCATTTATCGTTAACTAGTTTTGCAAACATTATATTATAACCGATTATATATAAATTGCTAAAAGAAAAAAACACTTGCAGAGAAAAACGAAAAAAAAGGAGGTTTTTACATGCCGTTAGCTATCCATTAAAGAAACGTTGTCGTTGGGCGTAGGGTTAGGGGCCGATATACCTGCACTGTTTACTGCACTGTTTCCTGCACTGTTTCCTGCACTGTTTACTGCACTGCTCCCTGCAGATGTTCCAGAAGGGGTTCCAGAAGGGGTTCCAGGTGTTGTTCCCGCAGAAGTGGTTCCTGCAGAATTTCCTAAATGTATCGTATTGCAATTTGGCGAGTCGTAACTTGGTGTTGGAGACATTGAGAACCGATTACTCTTAAACTTTTTCAATTCTACATCCTCACGGGAGAAATATTCAACAATAGAAGAAGCAGGTTCAACACCTTGTTTAACATTACCTTCTCTCTCATAAAACAAAGTTACACATTTACAACCAGCAGCCATTTGCTTGATCCGCCTGAATCTCTGTCCCTGTATTTCACTACCCTTTCTCCTTAGCTTCCACGTAGAGTCTTCGTTTCTTAATGCTATCATTTCGCTGCCTGTATAATCCACCAATACTAGCGATTGTAAATGGTACGGTGTTAAAGTATTCTTGAACTCTTCGAACTGCGCCTTCAAATTCTGTGCCTTGCCCTGTAATTCATCTAATTCTGTCTTCATGTCTTGCCATTTATCTTTCAATTCTTTAACCTTCTCTGAAATCTCATTCGCTGCTTTAGGATTAACAGTTTCCAAATCTTTATAAACAATGTCTAAACATGTCGGGATGTTTCGGCCATCAATATAAACATTGTTATGCATTGCGTCTCTAAAATTACTCATTTTGACCACAATCTCAATCCTTGACTGCCAAAATTGCTTGTATTTTTGTAAGTTTTCTTCCAAGAAAACCTCAGGTCTAATAATCTCATCGACCTCACGTCCGCGCTCTTCGACACTGATGACAAATACATTTCCCAAATGGGTAATAAACGGTAGATCACTCCAGTCAGGTTCTCCATCTTCAGAAGAGCCATTATCATCAGAAGTAACAGGAGTAGTCCAAAATACTTCTTCTAAACATTGAGAAATCGTATCTGATTCACAAGAAGCACTAATTGGAAACGGAATAATAGAGAAATTCTGACCCTCAGCAAAAGCCTCACAAAGCAATTCTGCCTTAAGCTCAGGAATGGCCATCAAACACTCTAAAACGCTTGATGTCGTAAGCATACCATGAGGATTCGACTCCTTTAATTTCGACATCAAAAGAAATTCCAGAACATCAGTACGGAAATATTTAATTGGCGACTTCCTTTCTAAAAAGTACTGCACTTTCTGCAGTTCTAATCGGACGTCTGGAACCCATTGGGTCATTTGGATATTGCTAAGCTGATCAATAGAAGTATTCGAAGAGGACAAATCTGTTGGACGAGGAACATGTTCAACAATATTTTGTCCATGGTTTGAGAATATTTGGTTGATTTTAGAACAGTGGTTTAAAGCTTCCAGAAGCTCTGGAAGAAGCGATTTACTTGTAGAGGTAAGCGCTGGGTAAATATCAGGTTCGCTGTCGCTGGAGCTGACAGTATCGTTATCACTTGATGTATAACTGTAATCGTAGGAGGCACTGTCTCTTGAGTTTCTCCTTAGTTCTGCTTGCATTGAATTGTACGTGATGGCGTGGGTGATTGTGAGTAGTTTATGTGTGTTTATGTTGGGATTAGTTTTAAGGCAAATCGGGGTGTGTGAGATGATTACATAATTTTAGGTAACTTGTCCACCTCCACACCACATCTCCACACCCACACCCCCACATCCACACACACAAACATCTATAGGTGTCTACATAACAACATAACAGTCGCAAAGTATACATTCATAATCATTACATTAAATTCGTTACATTATCTACCATAATTGTTCTTCAAATTCATGAACTTCTCAATTGTGGACTGGATATAAGCCCCCATATAGAACGTATGCTGAGCTCCATGTGACGCAACCAAATTATGTGCTAGTTCATGTGCATATACAGGATAATAGAAATCAACAAGAGAAATCCCACCTTTTGGAATAACTGAAGAATTGAAAAACAAACTCCCATTATAATTAAAAGCGATCGTTTCTGTGTCTTTACCCCGGTAGATATTAACAATTTCAGGATCACAGTTAAACGCAAAACTGAGAACAACCAAAGCTTCAGCCAGTAGAAGTTCGTCTTGTTGAGAATTTGAATGTGGGTAAGCCTTATCTTTAAACAACTTCATATCAAAAGTGCTCATAACGTTTTTCAAAACACCCAATTGTTCTAAATTCTCGACTTTAGGATGTGTTGTACAAGGATCTGATACTGGACTAGGAATATCCTGGTGTCTTTGTGAAGTTAACGAGTTTTGTGAGAACTTTTTGGTTTGTTGAACACCTGTTTTCAATGCTTGATCTAGATCTACGGCCACTTGACGGGGGGCAGATTTCTTGGAATCTTTGCCTACTAATGAGCTGAAAAATTTAGAGATATCATTGGATCCGTTTGCTTTCTGTACAGGTGGAGTGGGTGCAGGAGATCGAGACGGTACAGTGGGGGGTACAGGAGTAGGCACAGGAGGAGGAGGTCTCTGCATACGTGTTGGTGGTTGTCCATATACAGGAGGATCCTGTTTAGCCGTCGTAGACACACTTGGTGGACGACCCATCGGCTGTTGCACACCATTACTCTTACTGGCCTCCCTAAACAACCTTTCAGACTTCTCAAACTTCTGCTGTTTCTTCAAATTCTGTACATTATATCCCTTCCTTTCTAAATCTTTCAAATCAGAACTCAACTGGATCTCCAAAACAATAACGGAATCCTGATCTGGTTTCACTAAATACGCTTTAACCAATGCATCAGCAACATGTAACCATTCAAAACCAGCACCCGGAACCAAAAACAAAATGTTCCTCTTTGTCGAGAAATAAGCTGAGATTTTGGAATCCACTACTTCTGTTCCTAATTCTCGTCTTTGATGAATACTAGAAACGAACTTTGTGTCGAAGTTAATGGCTGTTTTCGTGAGATGTTTAGATGTGTTTTCCAAAAACAGTTTCAGTCTTTCTTTGATTCTCGTTTGTAACTGCAGTAGTTCGCCACCCATTGCAGATGTGTTCCCCAATGAGTGTTCTAGTTCCCTGCCAAAACTAATAGTTTGTTTTAACAAACTAGTGAGTTTAGGAACTCCTAAATTCGAATAGAAAGATTCTAAAATCTCAGAATGAGGACTAGTAACAACCTTCGTTTTGAACTGGTTGAAAATAATCACGTTATCAACAATCACTAGATCTTTGGGAACAAACAACGAGGCTTTACCAGCATACTGAGTGCTGTTTTCCTCTTCTTTTATAGCCTCGTGTTTATACCCGATCAAAAATTGCGACTGTTTCAACAAGTTAACAAGTTCCTTTTTGGATTTGAGAATGTCCCAATTACCAGCAATATGTGTTAATAGCAGTTCATAAGATTCAGGATCTTTAGCGTTTGCAAACACGGATTCTGGACATCTACAAAGAATTTCAGCAACTTGAACAATACTTGGGGAATCAGAAACGCCTAGGTACTGTAAGAACGGTTTCGACTCAGCACTTACAGTTACTTGTGGTAATAAAGATTGTAGAAGTTCAGTTACTAAACTCTTTTCTGAATTCGGGAACACGACGTTATGTGGAGACTCATAGAATTTTACTTTGTTTGGTTGTTCGTGGGAGGCATCTCTTATTGGTAAGAACGGTACCTGACACATAGCATAACATTTATCATTCATTAATGAAATGCAAGAAGACAAGTACGCAAAAACACCATTCATTTGATCATTGTTTTCCAAGTAAACTTCAGGAATCTTAACCATTTTATCAAGAACAAGTTCCATTGGCGGCGATTTAGAAACACCTAAACGGCCTGCATACGAGTACCAACTCTCTTTCAGAATATAGAAATCAAGCAAGGCTAATGGTTTGTCTGTGAAACATTCTTCAGGAGTTCTTAAACCGCCGTTCACTGTTGGAATCACTTTACGGGATTTCAGTTCGGTGTAATGGTACTTCGCTAGTTCATAGTTTTTCACGAAGTACTTGAGTGAGAGGTCAGCTGTATCACCAGGTGCAGGTGGAGTGGATGTTGGAGGGAAGAGCTCTGAACTCTTAGGGTACGTCCTCAATCCAATACTCTTAAGTAACTTCATTTCCGGAGAATTAAACCCGTACCTCTCCAATTTTATAGTAGGCAATCCTAACCTTTGTAAATCTTCATTAGGAGCAAACAAATCCCTGGCTCTCAATCTTTGATTAGACAATTCAGAAACAAAGAAATGACCCTCAGCCAATGTTTGCCAGTCTTGCTTTTTCAATGCGTATGTGTTTTCATGTAAATACTGAAGCAAATCGTCGTTGTTCCATTCCAATGTATGAGATTTCAATGCCTGTAACACATAAACCATATCAACCGACAACCGCAGTCCAATTGTTGTTAGCCAACCTTTGGGCAAGTCTAAATTCTGATCAATTGCCGGTAAATCAGGGAACAGTTTGACTTCCTGTACGTAAGTTTCAACAGGTTGTTTCAAACCTTTGCTTGTAGGAATACAAGGAACACGTAAAGAATGAACAATTCGTTTCTTATCTTCATGTGTTGTTGTGTCCCATAATCTACAAATGGATTTCAACATCTTGCCGCATTCTACGGGGTTGTTCTCAACATGTTGTAAAACATTAGTTACCCATTCTGCAAGTCCTAATGGTTTCATTCCTAGTTTCAACAGATTTACAGCACCTAATGCTTGAGAAATTGTAGGTGGTAAACACGTTTTAGGAACTGTAGATTCAACAAACGAGTCCATAAGCAGGTTTTTATCAAAGTATGTATGGAAATCGCCAAGTGTTAGCGCGCCACCTGCATTGCTGGTTATCTTGATGGCACTCATTAACATACTCTTATCAACATCAGGAAGCAGACTGAATTTAGAACACAACCAGTCTAAAACCACCGACATTCTACTCATGGGAACAGGTTGATGAGCCAAATCAGCAGCAGTTTCAGCAATTGTCACTTGTTTGATCATCCCCCTCGATTTCAGTTCATCTGCCAACTCATCATCAGTTGCATACGGGAGGAATCTAAGCACTTTAGCAGCGTCACCAGCAAGTCTCACCTCTGAATTCGGTTTTATCCCCTTAGACGAAATCACCAAAGTTGTTTTTGAACAGTTCCAAAACCCCTGTTTGATGATTTCACCAACTAACGCGTCCGGCGCTGAACTGCCGAACTTAAATCTTGAAAGAACCAAACCAGCAGTTTCTAAATCCGCGGTTTTCAGTTCCAATTCATAAGTACACCTTGCTAGAACACCAGCCATATAAAACAGCTCAGTATTCCAGTCCTTGACAAACTGGTTAGACATGTCGATTGCCGTGCGTTCCATGGTTGGAATTGCTTGGTTTAATGCCAAATGGGTTTTAATACCGGTGCTTTGTTTAGTTGCGAAACCGACAAATACTTTAGCGTCGTTGTAGGTTGTAGGGTAAACATACGATTTCAATGATGATCCGATGTCTGCTGTGTCGCCCACGTTAGAGCCCAATGCTATCAATGACAAAACAGTTTGTTTCGGAGGAGGTTTCAACAACGTTTCTACCATTTTATCTTTGAATTTAGAGGACACGTTGACGTTTGCAAACAAATCCATTCTAAAAATACTGAATTCCGTTTTTGTGAACTCATTAGGATCTCCAGAACTTTGTCCTAATGACTTTACTAATTGTTTACCAAGTGAAAACCACCCATTAGAAAGTGTCAAGGGTTGTGATTGGGTGGCATTCAGGTACTCAATTCTGATTTTGTGGTCCGTTCTTGCTAACTTTTCCAGTTTGAAAACACCGTTAGGTGTTTTATTGTTTAAATTAGCCGGTAAACCAACATTTGACAAATCAGTTATTGCTTCTTTGCGTAGTTTCAACAGGTTAAACGTTTTGGTATTAGCACATACAACATCCAAATCAATTGAGTTTAAATTAACAAGCAAAAAACTTTGAACAAGAAACCCGATAAATTTAACTAAATCCGGCAATTGCAGTTCAGTTTTGTACGGCAAATCAATGAGCGTGCCCCTTTGGTTAACCTTTGAATTGTTAACAAAGTACTGTAATTGAACGCCTTCATAACGGAAACTCATTACAGTATTACCAGAATGGACTAAAGGTTCATCACTGAGTTCAAATACCGAGTAAAATCCTACTCCGAACGCCCCAATTTTAGTTTCATTAGGATTACCAGAAGCGATCTCACGTAACCTATTCCAATCGTCTGTAGTGAAATCCAAGCCGTCATTACTAAATGTGAGTTTATTTATCATGCATTGGTGTAGTTTCAGCGGGTCAGTAATAACTTCAGAGGTCTCAAACACGATTTTAGCATTATTAGCTTGTGCATCCGCGCTGTTCTGTAAAAGTTCACGGAACAATGCGAAATCCACGGGGTATTTCGTTAATGCACGTGTGATAAGTGCTTTGTGGTTAACACTTACTGTGTTTTTAGAGCCTTGATTCCTGAATTGTGTGTAGTCCATAGGATGGTAGATTATGTCACCCACGCCAGTACAAACGACACCCACACTATTACAAATGTAACCACTCCGTGTCCAAATAGATCACCTCCTTACCGGTCGACGATAAGCCACCTCTGTAGTTGCTAGATACTCATTAAAACGTGGTTTATAATCCTCAATTAATACTTTAACCCTCCAATCCTTTTCCTTAAACAACAAATACTGAAACAATGGCCAGTCTTTATTAAAAACAGCCCATATATACTCAACACTATTAGGTGTAGCGTATTTCACTGCTTCAGTGTATTGGTAAGTGTTAGTTAAGAACACCATATAGTGAATGTGGTAATCAGTAGACATGGCACATAATTCAGCAAGAATAGACGCTAAAGCATCGATTTTTCTTGTTTTTAAACATTGAATCAGACTCGAATTGTAGACTTTTAATTTGAACTCTTTTGGTGGGTTAGTTGCTTGGACATTTTCTCTAAGAATTCTAAGTGTTCCTAGCTTATCCTTTTGCTCGTCTAGTTTGTTTAGAAGATCTTGTTGTTCCTTAAAACTGAGTTTCCTGAATCCGCGGCTTATAAGCCCGATCTGGTTAGTTGTTGTGAATTTACGTCGTCTTTCTTCAGCAGTTAGTGCCATATACCTATAGTGCTCCTATGTACAGTACTTAGTAAAGTACCTATAGAGGGAAATAGTAAAGTGTACAGACTTACTAATCACACCACTAACTAGTGTCTACTATATTATGTACTCAAAGATATACACTGTGGCCAACGTGTCATGGATATAATAACTAAACTAAAAGCTAAACCGCTCTCAATTTTCGCGAAATCCACCTGCCCTTTCTGTATTAAAGCGATTGCACTCGCTCGCGAAAAAAGAGCGCCTCTTTCTATGTATATGCTAGACCAGGAACCTCCACAAGAAGCCGCTAAAATCCGCCAGGAACTTGTGAATTTAACAAATCAAAATACAGTTCCGTATATTTTCAGTAAAAACAAGTTTATTGGCGGGTTCACTGATTTGACGAAGCTTCCTCCTCAGTTCTGGACGGATTTGCAATCTGAACATCACTAAAGCACGTGTTCTTGATTTTATAGTCTAATGTGCGGATCGTTGGCACATTTCTTTTATAAAATTCCGAGGAATTGACGTCTTCGTTGGGGAAAACGAATTTTAGAATCATGTAGAAAATGTCTGTACCGGTGAACAAATGGGGGATTAGGGGGCCTAAATAGTAGTACAGGGGGCTTTCTGGGATTCGTTTGTTACCTGAATCTCGTTTTTGATCGCTTTCAAAGATTCTCATTTGCCGCAGTCTTATTAAAGATTGGATAATTGGTTTGTTATTGGCAGTGTCGTTGTCGTTGTTCCTGTCGTTGTTCCTGTCGTCAGCATTGCCGTCAGCATTGTCGTCAGCGTTACCGTCAGCATTGCCGTCAGCATTGCCGTCAGCATTGCCATTGTCTCCGTCGCGGTCGTTTTCCCCACCTACTGTCTTGCGATGCAAAAGAGCGCGTTTGTACGCATCCACTATGTACTCCTCACTCAATCCTTCACCTCTAAGCACTAAAAGAATAACACAGAAAACCATCAGTCCCCAATCTCTAGTTAAAAACCGAGGAGCTGATTTATGCAGGAAAATATTAGGCTTGTCCAAAGTGGAAACTAACACTAATTCTCCTCTTTTCCGAGACTCATTATCGTTAATACGAACAGTGCCTAATTCCACGATTTTAAGGCCCATAGTACGATCAAGAAAACTGCTGGCTTCTTGAATAGCAGTTTTCAGATTCACCTGATCTAAATCGGCTCTTTCGTCTTTTAACGCTTTTAAATCAGTGCGTTTTACGGGGTGTAATGTGCCGTGACAACGGAGCATCATTTTGGCGATTGTGAGTGAAAAGGGGCTCGCACGTGCAGAAACAGCATTGAACCTTTCTTCTCGAGAGGGGGCAATTCTTGTTTTGGGTGGTCTTTCACTTGTTGGATCGTTGAGTTCACGTTTCATGGTATGACGCGTAATAAATTACATACTGAATAATAATTTATTCGCGTAGTGTGCGTGTATATACAAAACGGAGCTATACTGGCACAAACCATATACAGTATGTAGTTGTGATTCTTGTGGTATTTCTTCGAAATAAAATATATATATTGTACGTACAACTAGAAAAAGATTTTCAAGGTATAGGTTGTGTAACCCTAGTTCCGCGTAAGTGCATATAACCCCTACCCCTAATTACCATGCACGAAAATTGAAAAATTAAATGGGCGTTAAATTACATGCATCTAATCATCACGGTCCTCATCACCACGTCTTCTCTTTTTACCGCGGCCTTTACCCATTTTTTCATGAAGTCTAGCCATACTCATTTTAGCCTGTCTTTGTGCTTCGTCAATTGATCCTAATAACAGCATGACACCTTCTTTATCGATAGGGAACTCGCCTAATTTCTTATCACCATGAAGTTCTTCTTCAATTGTTGTGAATCTAGTAACATCATACTGTCCACACATAGTAATTGCTTTACCACTACGACCTGCTCTAGCAGTGCGTCCTACTCTATGCACGTAGTCAGCAGTGTTATCGGGTACCTGGTAGTTAATAACACAGTCTACCAATGGAATGTCTAATCCACGAGCAGCAACATTTGTTGCTACTAAAATGTTTTTAGATCCTGAACGGAACTTATTAAGAGCATTAAGACGAGCTTCTTGTGTCATATTACCGTTAATTGGCACACAGCTGAATCCTAAACTTTCTAACATTAACGGAATTCTTGTGCCTTCGTCTTTAGTGTTTACAAACACAATAACAGATTTGCCGGCTAACTCGTTCAAAATGTAGACTAACGTAGCGTCCTTGTGTTTCAACGGTAAAAACACGTAATACTCCATAAGGGTGTCCACAGTGCTGATCTTACGACTAATTGAAATCCGTACTGGATTGCGTAAACTGGCTCTTTGTAAACTCTCAATGTCCTTTGAGGGGGTGGCTGAAAACAAGTAAGTGTGGCGCTGGCTAGGAATGATTTCTAAAATACGATTGATCGGCTCTTTGAAATCCATATCCAGCAATCTGTCAGCCTCGTCAAGTACTAAATACTGTAAATGACGTAAATGAAATCCTTTTGTTTTTTCTAAATGGTCGAGAAGTCTGCCTGGAGTGGCAACAATCACGTGTGGTTTACGGCTAAGAGCCATTGCTTGTTGAACAGTGTCTTCACCACCAATAATAACGGCCGTTTTGACACCCATAGATGTGCCAAGAGCCTGGAATTGGGTAGCAGTTTGGTGTGCAAGTTCTCTTGTGGGGGAAAGCACCACTGCAAATAACGGCTGGGGGGTCTTATAAAGAGCTTGTAGAATAGGAAGGGCGAATGCTGCGGTTTTACCAGAACCAGTAGCAGCAAATCCCATAATATCACGTCCTTCTAAGGCGGGGGGGATCGCTTGCTGCTGAATTGAGGTGGGTTTCTTGAACTTCAAACGGTCACATGCTTCGGTAATAATGTCAATGAGACCAAGGTCTTTGAAGTTAGTTATTTCTTTAGGTTTTTCTGATTCATTGGTGGTTTCAGGTTTTGATTCATCACTGGTTTTTTTTTGATTAGGGGGTGGAGAGGCAGAAGTACGTTCTGTCATTTTTTAACTGGGTATTTTACTGTTTACTGTTTTCAAATGAGGAAATCAACGAGGAGGAAATGAAATGTGAGAGAGAGGCGAGGAAAAAAAAAATAGTGGTCAACAAAAAAAAATTATATAATCCAGCTTTTTTTTTTTCTTAACTTAACAAGAACTAAGAAAACAACAACTAGAGCAACAATGGCAGTTAAAGGACACCGTAAAAGAACACACGTTGAAGCTAATGAAGACGACAACATTCCTAAAAGCATGGTCATTAAAATGGGCGACCCTAAACGTAAACCCACAAAAGCCTTAAGTGCATTAGTACGTGATTTCCGTCAAGTTATGCAGCCACATACTGCTGCTAAACTGAAAGAACGTCGTACAAACAAACTGAAAGATTACTTCGTCATGGCTGGTCCTCTTGGCGTTTCGAATTTCTTTATTTTTTCTCAATCTGCTAGTGGTAATACTACACTACGTATTGGTCGCGCACCGCGTGGCCCCACACTTTATTTCCGAGTTTTAGAATACTCATTAAGCAGAGACATTCAAAAAACCCAAGCTAGACCTCATGCATTAACACCTAGCGGTCCTGAATTACAACATCCACCAGTATTAGTAATGAACAATTTCAGTAAACAGAAAACCAGTGATGTTGATGCGCTAATTACTTCTGTTTTTCAAAACATTGTTCCTACTATTCATGTTGATGCCGGTACTTCTCTTAGTTCCGTACGCAGAGTTATGTTGCTTAACAAAGATACCGAAACAGGAAATATTGAGATGCGTCATTATGCAGTCATTACGAGAATTGTTGGGTCAAGTAAAGCAGTAAAGAAATTAGACGCGTTTAGAAAGGGGCAAAAGGAAATGCCTGATTTACATCATTTACGCAATGTTGCACAATATATGGTAGATCCTAGTCTTAGCGATTCTGAAAACGAAGAGGAGATCATTGACGCTGCTGCTAAACCAGAAATTTCTCAATCTAAACAAGTGCCTAAAGTCAAGAAGGCTGTTAAGTTAGTTGAGGTTGGTCCTCGTATGACTTTACAACTTTTGAAGGTAGAAGAGGGACTTTGTGCTGGTAAGACGTTGTATCATAATTTGGTCAAACGCACTGATGCAGAGATCAAGGAATTAGAAAGAAAGCATCAAAAGAAGGATGCCGAAAGAGCTAGAAGACGCGAGATCCAGGAAGAGAATTTGAGAAGAAAACGCGAGGCTGTAGAAGCTAAGGGGTCCCGTAGATCTAGAGGAGCTGAGAGGTTGAAACAAAAGGAAGAACTTAATGGTGAGTCTGATCAGCTGCGTAACCAGGGCCAGTATGGCCAGAGAGGCCACCAAGACCAGAAAAACCAGTACGGATCTGAATCTCAAGCTGAATCTCAGTCTGATCCTGAACATGAAGCTGGATCTGATTCTGAATCTGAATCTGAGTCTGAAAATATTGAGGATATGAACGATTATGAACTTGATGCTATGAACGCATACGACGATTCCGAGAGTGATAATTGATAAATTCAGTATTATATATTTACTTATTCAGGTCTTGTCGAACTAATTAATGTGGCTACATTTACAGAACTCATACTCCTGACATGTTTGACTTAGCTTTTACATAGCCTTGACCTAGCCCTCTTTAGGGTTAGGTGTTGTATGGTATGGGATTTTACATCATTGTTTCGCTAAACTAAACTAAACGCAGTGCTACTAAGCGATTAATCTCCACAACCAGTCTTACCATATGCAAGTTGAGACATCACCCCTTTTTTTACCGATGACTAACATTGAACTGACCAATAAAATCGCGTCCTACATTCTACCACCTCACATTTTTCACCCTTTTTTTTCCTAGATCGTTAAAGTTAAGCGAGAACCATAACCCATAATAAGTACACTTCAAATATAAAAAATTACATTCCAATGCTAACATTATTTAAATTACAACCTAAAATATTAAAATATAACCCTATCTCCACCCGAACTTTGCAGCATTTTCAAACAGCGAATGACACAAACAAATTATCAAATCAACAGATTATGAAACACGCGAAACATGCAACGTGTACAGTCACTCAATGAGTAGTGCAAAACCACGCGTTAGACAGATAGTTACTAATATATAATAATCATTTGAAAGAGGTCATATTTCGGTATGAGTGTTAACCGAAGAAACTCTCGTCATAATAACCGGCGAGTTCTTTTTATTTCATTGTCTTCATTAATAGCTCTTTGCTTTCTTGCGTACAATTACTTCTACACAGGTTTGAGATCAGGCCGCGGCCCTATGACACCCGTTTCTCAGTATAAACCCGGTCTTGCGAAACGACGTGGTGTCGTTGCTCCTGAATCAAATAAAGTGTTCCTGCTTTTGAAAACAGGTGCTGATATTGCTCAAAAACGTATTCCGATTCAAGTGGAGACCACATTGAAAAGATTCCCTAACCACCGTTTATACTCAGATGGTTATGCACGGATTGGTAACACAGTGATCCACAATATTTTTGAGAATCTTCCTCCCGAGGCCTTACAGCTTAGTGATTTAGTGGAGTACAATATTCGTCAAAAAGCAGAGAGATCTCACTACAATTGGGACCCTGCCGATGTCAAAGTTGGCAATGGCTATGGCTGGCAGTCTGACCGCTACAAGAACATCCCTATGCTTTTAGATGCTTACCAACACGCTCCCAAATCCACCGAGTGGTTCCTCATGATTGACGATGACACATACATCTTGTCTCACTCTTTGGCTCGGTTGACTCGTCAATTGGATCCTGATGGAGAATATTTCATTGGGTCTTGGGCTCGTATTTATGACACATTGAGTAATTCAGGATCTGTGGCTCGCAGATTGAAGGCTGAGGCTGGTGATCCTAATTTCAATGTCATGGGACCTTTTCCCCACGGTGGATCTGGTGTGTTACTTTCTAGAGGTTTGGTTAGACGTATTATTCGCGCGTTAAACCAGAAACCCGAACTTATTGACGAGTTTTACATGTGTCCACAGAAAACATGCTGTGGTGACATGGCCTTGAGTCATATGGTTAGAGAGCTTTTTGATGATGAAATTCAGGTCAACAACATCCCTAGTGAAATGATCTCTCCAGATCCGTTTCTGGGTAACTCTATTTATGACACATATGTCTCTGTTGAGGACCCATGCGTGCCAGTCATCAGTTTCCACCACTTATCCCCTGAGGTTATCCAGACACTTTATGAATGGGAATCTAGTATGGTGGACAGAAAGACTGATCTTAGCTACGGCATCACTTACAATGATTTCTACCATGACCATATTTTACCGTTTATTTTGGAAAAACGTATTCACTGGGATAATTTGGCTGGTTCTGCTGTATTCAAGAACGAAGAGGTAGCTAATATCAGGGGTAAGGATTTCATACCTTCAGCTAACTCTGATCAGTGCAGACTCGCTTGTAATGCTGATGAAGAGTGTTATCAATGGAAGTATGTTCACTCTAAAAAGGAGTGTTGGTTCGAAAGGGATAAGATCATGATTGGGTTCTCTACTAATTCCAAGTCTAATAGTGAACCAGTTAAGATCGAGTCTGGATGGGCTATTGATAGAATAAGAGCTTTAAGAGCTTCTATTTCTTGTGATCCTTTAATGAAAACTGATGAGGGGTACAATGATGATCCTTTCACTAGCGAGGGTTGGTTCTTTAGTAAACACCGTGGATAATCGGTCGGAGTTACTTCTGCTTCTTTAAGAAGGAATTGCTTCTGTGGGAAGTTTCTGCTATCTTCTTTCGCTCTTTTATTACTTTTATATTATAACCACGCCCGTGAAAAGGTAGTAATGGGGTTTCCGACGGAATAAATAAAAAAAATTAGAAAAATCAGTCGCTCTTTTCAACTACTTACAACGGTTTTTTTGTGCATGGGGTCCAAACTCGTACAAGCGCTAGTTTAAAACCTGCATAAACGCTGCATACTATATTATCATCGATTCGTTTTAATACGTAATTTATATACGATTATAATAATATAAATATATATATATTAATACATAATAGAAACAATTAAAAAAAAACAAACGATTTTATAGAGATTAAACTTTGGTATAAGTTCAATACTCTATATACGTAATGTGTAATGTGAGCACGGGTTACGCGAACCCATGCGTGTTAGGTGGTTAAAATGGATTATAAATCAGGTACCCTTTGTATTACAAATTTAACTCCCACCTGCATCACCTCCTGCCTTTTCCTCACACAACTAGTTAGTCCCCATCGTTAGTTACTACCCACACAAATAGTTCAAGCATAGCAGATGTATACTATCTATTTCTATTTACAGTCCTAAATACTCAGCGAAATAAGGATAAAACTGCACATTGATTTTTGTGTTGTGTTCAATTTCGTTCAATTTATCAGTTATCTGGTGCGCGCGTCTTTTGAAGTTACAGATATTTGTTAGTAAAGCTTCAATTCTGTCACTTAGATCCACCAATACAACATCAGTCTCCCTCTTCATTCTTTTATGTAGACAAAATAAGTATAGATCTTGAGAAACTTGTTCATCATCCAAACATGATCGTTCATTAAAGTCTTCAAACGTCTTGAGTAGTTTAGTATCCGCTTCGATCCATCTATATAATTCTGCACGTTCAGCTGTTAGTTTAGGCACCTTGGATGCTGAATAAGTTTCTGCAATCGCCTGTTTAATAAGTAGTAGACTTTCCTTGCTCTGTTGATCGTATAGAAGAAAATTATTGAATCTTTTCAATGTTGGTTCTACCTGGTGTTTGATTTCTTCAATTCCTTCTGCTGTTGACACTTCTTTACAAATGGATAAATCCTCAAACTTTCTACGTTCTCTGCTTAGTACATTAATTCGTTCAATGAGAGTATTGGCATGTGCGATACTTACTGAGAAAGTTGATTTTGTCATCAATTAGTTTATTTTCTTATTTTTGTTTAAAGATGGAGAGGTAAAAGATTGTGGTTGGTGTATGAACCTACTAAAAGAAGTTAGAATCTAAGCCGGTTATATTGTCGTTGTTAAGCAAGATGAAAGGTCACGCAACTCCCACTGAGTGCTCTAGGCAAACCAAGAAAACTGATTACATAAACAACTAGAAACAATTAATAAGGAAATTCTGAGGAGTATGCTAACATAGTACATTCAGTCGAAGTATAGTGTTGATGTAAGTAGAGAGTTTCAGTGTATACAGCAGGATATCACTATCTTACTAAGGCATGTAAATAAGTTTATTACGGATATGTTAGGATAGGCACCTGTTAGCCTGTTAACGTCACGTGAAGTGAAGTAGTATGT